>SEMN01000419.1:0-160000 GCA_005408345.1 Macquaria australasica
CCTGATGATACTAGATAGAAAGTTCTAACTTAACAAAGTCGTCTCAATTCATCCGGAGGGGAACATGAATGTCTGTACAAAATGTTGTGGGAATCCATCAAGTTGATGTGGAGATATTTCACTGTACAAGTGAAAACAGACTAATACATGGTTGGCTTTTGTCTTTTCATTTCTCGACAATAAGAAAAATATAGAGTAACACCAGCCTTATCCTTTAATAGTGTGTTATACATAACTGAGAACAAATACTCTTCAATGTTTTTGTCAAGTCTCACAGTGGTCAGGTCCAAGTCAAGTTTCAAGTCCTCATTTTTGTGACTGAGTTCTGGCTTGAGTCCAAGTCTACACCTGTGCTGTAGATAAGATTCTCACCGTTAACAGTCCAGCTCTGCAGTTATGGGGTTTTTACATGGCAGCCTTAATACAGTCTCGAACATTTAAGCTGCATTTTATTCATGTCAGCAGACATTTAGAACTTTATAAATGGGATTTGTTAAGTGAACGAAATCTGTACTGATGTTGAGATCAGGGCAACAATGAATCACTCATCCAATTTATGTCAACAGCCTGCTAATATTTGCAATACTCCAGGCTTTTGTTTTTGTGTTGACCTTTCTAAACATCTGTGGCAGGCAGGGTGGAGGGAAGCACTAATTAGGGCGATGGCCTCAAACAATGCACCAACAAGGCCCGGCGGGTTCCCATTCCAACCCAACGCCACGGCACACGCTTTCCCTGATTAGCTTCCCTCCGCGACTCAAGGTGCTAATCAGTCAAATCAGATGCTGTAGTGTTTGGCTGCAATGAAAAGCTGCAGACTCCCGGGTCTCGATGGCACATGATTGGAGATCAGTGGATGAGGAGGTGGTGAAGGAGCGGGGGCGACGCGTCAGGGCGACAAGGTTCACCTGCACCTAATTAACCCTCCTCTACACAGTGTGCTCCTGTCTCAGTAGGGGCTGTTTGTGGAGTCTCAAACATTATACAGCACGTCAATCACTTGGGAGACACCAACTACGTTTGTACTGCATGTGCAAGATAGTTTTAGTCTAAACCCGGGTACTTGAGTAACCCGGTTTTAATTCAACGAACATAATGTCATGACTCAGAATAACAGTCATGTTTATACTTAACACAAAGCCTGGAATACTCCAATTTTAAGTTGTTTACTGGAACATTTAAACCAGCCAGGCAGTGACAAAACACACTGAGTGGTATTCATTCATGCTGTTGGTAAGAATGCTGTTAATAACAAGTTCTTTTTATTAGCAGTATTTTCATAGGAATATTTTATTAATTTCTAGTGATTTATCCACTGCAACATGGAAAATCAGTTGCAGGGGTCGGTTCATGTCAACCCAACCGGTCAAGGCAGATGACCGCCCACCCAGAGCCTGGTTCTGGTTCTGCTCGAGTTTTCTGCCTGTTAAAAGGGAGTTTTTCCTTGCCACTGTCGCCTAGTGCTGCTCATGGTGGGAATTGTTGGGTCTCTGTAAATATAAAGAGTCGGTCTAGACCTGCTCTATATGAAAAGGTGCCCTGAGATAACTTCAAAATTGAATTGAATGTTCACAGCTTAACTAAATGAGGCCTTAAAGGGATTCTCCAGCAATTTAGTATTGCACTCCTATAAAGTTGGGGGATGCAGGAGACAGATTAAAAAAAAGAATGGTCAACAACAATGCTGGATCCTACATTTCCCATAATGCAACCAGTCTTTTATGCCCCAGTTTCCGACTTGTAAATGTTGTTTAAGCCAACATCCAACTTGTAAATATGACTGAGAAACTGGATATATCTGACAATATGGAGGTCACATGGCAGCCAAAGTCCATTCTTCAAGGTAGTTAAACCCAAATTTAGACAGTATATTGTCACTGCACAGTACTGTACGGTACTCACATGACCAAGTCTGCAATCATACAACCATCTTGAGTTGTCCACTGACTCAAGTCTCTTCCATCTCTTCGTATTTATGGATAGCCCTAGCTAATTTCAAAGTCAACTTGCGGTTGACTAAATACCGTATTTTGTAAAACTGTTTGAAAAAGATGACAGTAATGTATTTTTAGCGTCGACTGGTCAATGGATTGTATATAAGGAAACCAGGAACCACCTGAGACACCACCCTGATGAAGGCAAGATGAATGAAAACGGGTGAATATAGCAGAGGTGCACTTAAAAACATGATGAGGTCTACACAAAAGCACAATTTTTTTTATTCCTTGTTTATGATAAAGTTTATCACCTATTTTTGTAAACTTCTGAAAACCACTCATCTGGGGCACTGAGGCATTTATATCTATTTATTATTTGTGTTTCCATCTACATAGGCTCCGTTTCCATGGCAACAGAAGAAATCGGACTTGCTGCGATGAGTAGAGGGGATATTTAGATTCAGGCTGCAGTGATGCATATAAACTTTAAATCCCTGATAAGACAGCGAGCAGAATACAAGCTTAAATCCAGAGCGCTGTGAGCTGACTGAATGAGTGTACCTGCTGATGGACAGCTGTCTGGTCTCTACTATCTTCCTTCCCACCAGGAAGCAGTGACTTCAGCAGCTTGGGTACGGCCTTCACTGGAGGGAGATAAGACGCAGCAAAGCCTGAATGCACTGACGGAGAGGACGGGGAAAAGAAGAGAAGAAGAGCAGGAAGTTTCGGGAGCAGAGATGAAGAAAACAAGGGCAGGAGGAAGAAGGAAAGCAGGAAAAGATTATATTTTTGAGGCAGGGAGGAGGGGAAATTGAGAGCTGTGTTGGCAAAGAGGAAAACACAGATTCAGAGCAAAAGGACAGATATAGTTGTCTGCTGGCTAAAGCAAAAACAGAGCTGATGACATCAAAGGCAGCAAATACAGAAAGATAATTCAAAGCCAGAGAAAGAAGCCATTTGAAGATGAAGGTTTTATCAGTCGTACCTGTCTCTGGGTTCAGGTTCTGGGATATGGAGCTGGGCAGTGTGCGTCTAGACGAAGGAGGCGCCACAGAAAGGTCCTGGTGGCTCTCCCAGCCCTGCACACACAGGAGGGGAATACACCGAGAGGAACACACACACACACACACACACACACACACACACACACACACACGGCTTTAAGGAGCATTTCAATAATCTGTAACCTTTAGCAGCCTCTATTGGTGACCAGAAAGAACTGCAACAACACTGCAGCAGTTAATATCAACCATTTATCCACTACCTTTTGGTTTTCCACCATTTATCCAATACTTTGAGCTATATCAACCATTTATCTATTAGTTTTAGCTAATTACTTCAACTGTTTATCCATTACTTTTAGCTATTTCAACCATGTATGCACTGCCCTTAGATTTTCTACCATTTGTCCAACACATTGCCTTAGCTAACTGTTTAGACTTTCCTACGTGCTTGCTAGTTGCTAACTGGTTTTCACGCCCTATCAATTGCAACATGTAATGTTTAGGTGTTACAGCTGACTCTTTTTAATCAAATCGTAATTTCTATATTACAGGTACAGATAGCCCTGGTTGGGAATCCCTGCTCTACAGTGTTTTCAGTTGTTGTCATGTAACAGCTTTTGGATTTTTTTTCAAATGCATCTAGGGTAAATACGAGTTTTATTTATTTTTTTATTGATTTTGCCGTTCATATGAGTGAAATAATGCAAATTACACATGATTTTACATATTCTAAGACAGTGACCTCAAACCCTTTGTCTCCTTTAAAAAGAAGCTGTGTCAAGTTATATAAAAGTTATTATATACAGACACCATGGCTCCAGTAATCTTCCCCATTTCTATAATTTCTATCTATCGATTGCCTGCGAGTGTCTGCCTGTTGCAATAGATGATATCTTACTGGATCTTATTTCTGTATGTATTTGAGTTATGAGCAGTCCTAGTAAAGTGTGATGTTTCCTTCTCACACTGTTTCGCCTGTTTTAGAGTTCTAGACAGGTAACACTCTCCAGTATTTCACAATAAAAAAAAAAGAGTAAAGAGTAAAGGAAAGTCAGAGAACATAAAAATAACTTGTGTAGCATGTTTCTTATTTCCCCATCTTGTAAATCATCTCTTGACCCCACAGGTTTATATTTGGATTCCTTGAGGGGTCTTGTCCATAGGTTGGGAACCACAGGACATGACAGAATGACAATGAGTATTTACTGGACATAGTTAATGCACCAGACTTTAGTCTATATTATGGATGCAGATCTTCAGAATGAGAAATAGAAAACTCATATGAAAGACAGAACTGTAAGACTAAGACACGAGAAATACAGGGGTCGTACAGCTTTTTAAGAGTAAAATTCAAGCACTTTTCAAGCACTTTCAAGGTACCTAAACCAAAAATTTCCAGACTCCTGAAGCCTTTATCATCACATCTAAATAGTTACTATAAATACCAGGAGACAACAAACAAATATGACGACGGGATTGTTTAATTTCAAACATTAAAAGATTTTTGGTTTACATGAGTGATTGTGTAGATGATAAAACACCAGATTATGTTGAAAATAAAGCATTTTTCAAGGAGTATATTCAAATTCAAGCATATTCCTAACGATGAAAATTAAGCATTTTCCAAACTTCCAAGACTGTGTACGAACCCTGTAAATAAATGGATGTAAATAAGACAATTAGTGGACATGATTTATGCGTCTCACCTTGAAGTCATTGAGCTTGTGAGTGGAGGAGTAGAGATCCAGACTGCTGGCTGACAGCTGGTTAAGGGGTTAGAGGGTTAGAGCCAGGCTGTTAGTGAGACAGGTTAACAGCAGGGGAGAAGGAACTGTATGAAGAAACAAAACCTGAACCCCAGAATACAAACAAGCCAAATATAATTGACTCTGTCTTGTGGTTAGTAATAGTATAAAAGTTGTGAGAAAACACCAGTTCAGTTCAGTGCAGAGCTGAGTTCAGGTTAGTGATGTGAGGAAGGTTTTTGCCTTTGTAACTCTAAAAATCATACATCTGTTCAACAGTTCCACGATACAGAGCGATCTCAGAGGACAGTCAAACACTGAAAACACACTTAAGATGGAGAGTTTAAACCTCTCTTTGACTCTTGTGTCACGGTTTAAAAGATTTTTATTAACTTTCCCATGACCCCAGTGGGATGTCTCTCTGTCCACAGCATCCATAGCTTGAGCTAATATTACTACCTGATTCATTTAGAACCACCTTATGTCAAAAAAAAAACCCTGAACTGTTCCTTTAATGTTTGGGTAAAAAAAATCAAACTTGAGGAGCTCTCTTACCCGGTTGATGTTTGGAGAGCTCAGGCAGCATCTGGGAGCTTTCCCTCTGACTGCCAGCTGTTCCCTCACAGCCACCTCCTACACACACACACACAAACACAAACACACACACAAATGTGTTTTGTAAGCATTTCTAATTGTGTGTTTTACGCAAACACTATCACTTAGCGTCTCTCTTCGGATGCTTTGTATTATGTGGATTAATTAGCTGTGTTTGTTTCTTTTGGCAGGGTAGAAAGGAACATGTTCCAATTCCAGCTCCAGATGACATTTTCCAAAATTGCAGAAAGAGTGGAAAAGGACAACGAGGATTTAATGTGCTCATGCTTCGGAGAAATGTCAATCAAAGGAACGTGCTTAAATGAGAGACTGGTGAGACATTTAGGTATTCTGAGTGGATTAAATGATGCTGAATAGCAAATGACTTAATATGGTTTTAATGTTTGGAGATTCATATCAAATCTACGCTGACGGGATTCACATCTCAGGTGCTCATGAACTGTATGTGCTGACCTGTCTGAGTCTGTCCAGAGTGAGGATGTTCTCCACAGCCAGGACGCTGCGGAGGTATTTCTCTATGGCCGCCTCACTGTCAGCTGACTGGTTGTCCTCAGTGCTGGCAGCCAGCCGGGCCAACATCTCCCTGTCCTCTGGACCATGGATGTCCTGTGGGAGCAGGGGGCCAGAAGTAAAGGGCTGGGGTCCTACTTAATGTGCTGATGTCATAAAATGACTGCAGGTAGAATCTATGAGCTGCAAAAAGCTGGAAATGTAATTACAGGAAAAACAAAGGACTACAGTGCACTGGCATCCAGCCTCTGACCAGCAGAATGCTTCTCTGGTCGTGTTTTTAGAAAACAAAGAACAAAGAATGTAGCCAATCAGCAGTAAGTATTCAACAAGGCTGTGTAAAAAAGAAAGATAACATTCATAAAATGTGTTACTCTGGTTGAGTTTTACCACTTGCACTTTTATGGCAACATCCACTCCATCTGATCATTTGCATGTCTTATACATAATACACTTTTAAAAGCCCATGGATGCACAATAAATAGCCTACACCCTGCTCTTGAAAGGTACATTTCTAGAAAAATTAATGCATCAAAATGATGGCTACTCATTAACAATGAATGTAAAACCAGGTTTCACAACACAATGACAGCGGCATACAGAATTCAAAACTTTTAGTTGTGTTTATTTGCATGCCTATTTAAAAGTCAGTCTCCGTGTCATTTGACCTGACTCAGCGCTCTTTGTTTTTCTGACCATTTCAAACCATTGTTGCGAACATGGCTGATCACATTAAATTTGTAATGTGTTTTTTTATTTATTTATTTTTTTACATTAACCTGGGAGGTGGCTAATGTGGATTCCACTGTGTTCATTCCTGCCATGGTGCATTGCTGTTGCATGGGTTTCATTGATAAAGGCAGCAATATGGGGTTGCTGTATATCTAATTATAAAGGAAGGAATCTCTGTCTTTCTGTATGTCTGTCTGTCCTTCCATTATCTCGACAACCGCTCATCCGATTGACCCTACACTTGGCAAGTGTATTGCTGAAGACCCAAAGGAGTGCAGTGTTGAATTTGGTGCAATTTGGCCAGATGGTGGCTCTGTAACAACGAACTTTACGTTGTGGCCTGTAACTTTTGAACCGTACGTCTCAGAAACAAAATTCTTGTTTTTTCTGTGGATCCAGACAAATCTATCCATAAATGCCACGCCCATTTCAATTTTCCGACATTCTGAATTTTGCCCAAATCTGTTTTTTCGCTACTCTTCCTATACATTTTGAGTAATCGTCACCAAATTTGGTACAGAACATCTCTGGACCAAGCCGGTAAAAGTCACTTTTTGTGATTTTTGATATTGCATACAGTTTTGTTGTAGCTGGCCCTCAAAGTTTGCTCAAATGCTGTGGGCAGGGCTTATATTACAAAAAAGGACATATCTCCTGAACGCTTTGTTCAATTGCAACCACATTTGGTGGACATGAGTAGATATGATGTCTGAGTGGCCATGACAAATCTGGTGCCTTCTGGCCAATAGGTGGCGCTGTAGCAGCATCATCTAACTATTAAGGAAGGAATCTCTGTCTTTCTGTTTGTATGTATGTATGACTGTCGGAACAGACACGCTCTGAACAGGCACTGAACTATGCAGTTAAAAGTCTAAAAAAAACAAAACCATTTGTATATTTACTTAGTGGCCAATCACCATTTAACATATTGATAACATTTATTGTAGTAAATACAGTAATATATTGATCAAAGTCTGACCAAATTCACAAAGTCATTTTTCTGCATAAAATAAGAATATACAGCATTATTTTCTACAGTTACGGGGCACCCAAGTATTTCTAATTTGTTTACTAGCCAAGTACTAGTTTGTAATGTGTTCTGTTTCTGTGAGCGGCCACTTCGCATCTATCTTTCAAAGCAATGGATGTGTCAGTAGAGCTCTGTTCTATTCTGCTCTTCTTCTAGTTTTCCAGGTTTTTTTTGAACAAATATGCAGTTGCAGACACATTTTCTTTCTAACAAATAACTTTGTGGTACGGTACTTACTCCTGGGATGTTAGAAACAATTTCAAAGGTGACTCCACAGCCGGGGATGGTGCTGCGCTGAGACATCCTCTTGAGCAGGCTCTGAGCAAAACCCTGCCACACAAAACACACAGCCACATTTTCTCCAATCAGCTAATCTCTTTATTAGCAGACGTGATCATGTAAGGGAGAACGCAAGCATGTCATCGTGTCAGCTTGCCCTTAGCCATCATTCCTCGGGGGTGGCCCACCTGTCTCCCGCTGACGTTAACACAGATGCGTTTTCTGAGGACCAGCTGCATGTGGGCCGGGTGGCTCAGCTGAACCACTGTGCTGACCGTCAGGTAGACCCTCTGGTCAGCCGGCGTCACGCGACTCAGCTGGGGGCACTCGTGGACCGTCGAGTCCCAGGAAGCCTCCACCTTCACCTGGACCACATTAAAAAGCATGGCAAATGAATGGCTAAAAGATTCCGCTATACATTTGAACTCACAAATCCACACTCACACACTGAATATCAATCGTCACCTTACCGCTGGATCGTAGTGTTTAACAATATGAAGGTCAAAGAAGTCATCCTCCTCCTCCCCACTGAGTAACGCATCCAGCCCCCCAGCCAAAGGGGCGGAGAGACTGGACTGGAAATCATCAGCTGGATGGGGAAAAAAAGGCAGAAAGCTAGCGGGTTCAGTCGTTTTTGAGACAGCAGAGGATTTTGCCAAATTTCCAAGCACAAAAGACGACATACCACTGAGATCCAGGAACAGGACAGGAATGTGTGTTTCCATTCCAGGGACGGGAACCCTGTGGAGAGACAGTACTGTCAGCGCACTGACTAAACATCTAGTCCCTGATACAGAGGGGCTGACAGCTCCCTCCACTCATCCTGACTAGCTACAAATTAGCAACGCCAAGCAATCAACATCCAAAATTAGACAATCTAGCCTGTCTCTTACTGCCGAACATTTCTGGCTAGAGCTGAACACAATGAGAGAGCAGGTGAAAGTCAATCCAAGCTTGACTTTTGCCTGAATTTACTAATAATTTGCTGTCAACCATATCTTGACTTGAGCTGTAATTTGAGCTACTGAGTTATACGAGAGATTCAGCCTTCACGGTCAAGCCCAGTTCAGTGGAGGTGTAACTGAGGTATTAAGGGTGTTTTTTGTATTATGATATAACTTTGACAGATTTCAGCAGTATTCAGATCATTTATTTGAGTAAAAGTAGCAATACAACAAATTTTTGGTCCTTTAATCCATAACCATGTATCTTACCTTAGGGGTTTGCCATATATTTTGTATGTAAAACCTCTCTGTAAAGTAACTAGTACGTATAGCTGTCACATGAATGCGGTGGAGTAAAAAGTACAATATTCTCCTTAGAAATGTGGCAGAGTGGAAGTATAAAATGGAAATAAAGTATCTTAAAATTGTATTTAAGTACAGTAGTTTAAATGTACTTAATTGTAATAGCAGTTGGTTAATTTCCACCACTACTGAATTTCCAACAACATGTTTTTACAGGGTAGCTCCAAACAGTGAAAGGGAAGCATTGTGTTCTTAAAGCAAACCTTTCCTGGAAAAAAAAAAAAAAATAAATAAAAAAAATTGTTGTAACAATGAGTTTTCGTTCACACACACACACACACACACCTCTCCACTGGCGCTCCAGGGATGCCGCTGCCCGCTGACGGCACCAGAACAGCGTTGCGTTCTTCGGTGAGCGTCAGGCGACACTCCAGCAGCTGGGATTCCCTTTCAACATCGTCCTCCGACTTGTCTACACGCACGTACACAGGTGGACAAACACAAAGAAGACCTCAAAAAAACAATGAATGCAAAAATAAATAAATACATAAAATAACAACACTGATGCACCTTCTTCTGAGAGGGTTTTGCATTGAATGCAACCAGGTATTTATTACATATGAACACTGATAAATCTGACACACTTTCTGTAATTTAATAAATGATTTATAGTTTTAAAACACTGAATATTAAATATTCTATAGTAGGGCTGGGTGATAGTTCTTTATTATTGTTTATTGACATTTATTGGAATTATATTGTGGTGGTACTGTATGATCATACTGTTATTATTCTACAAAATTCTGTTGCCCAAATGAACCATTCCACACAAAATGTAATCAAAAATGAACTAAACGATTTATTTAAGTTGTTTTTTACGTATGAAGATTTCCATCTGATCTAATATGTTATATATTATTATACTGATAGTATTCTACAGATTACTATTATTATTAATTATCTAGATTATTTTATATCTGATTTTGATTTGGGATGCGCCATATCGTTATCATACATAAATATTCTTATTAATGTTGTGATATTGATTTCAACCATATCCCTTCCCCAGCACTATTCCGTAGTGGATATAGGATACTGTAACTACCTACTAGCTCCAACAACCTGCAGCTATGACCCTTCCAAACCATGAAAACCTCATGTGAAAGAGTCAGTGTTTCTCTGTAGACATCAGGGGCTCAAGACGTATGATCACTGTCAGCTAAACTGTAATCAATTAGCAACTACTTCTATGCTTCCCATTCATCCACGGGGCTGTACTGTAGGAAGTGCTGAGTAAGAGTCTATTTGCCTCATTGTGACATAAACTGTACCTTACTGCCACTTGGTTATGACAAGTGAATGAGGAAAAGCAGTATTTGTGCTGTGCAATTAAACACCGCGTTGACGTGTTACCATAAATAGTGCATACTGACAAGAAAAAAAGATGACTATCAATTGTTTCTGCTTCCATATCAGAGATGTGTTCAGAAATGCTTGTTTTTTTAGGATGTCATGTGTTGCAGCTGCACCTGGTTTGCAAACTATCTTCTGTAGATGCTGGTCCAGGTACTCCTGTCTCTGAGTGAGTGTGACCAGCCACTGTTCCCTCAACCTCTCCAGGTCTACCTCCTACACACACACACACACACACACACACAGGCAGAGATTCACATACACATTAGTTGTATCAGTTGTATTTTACTGTTTACATTAAGAGAAACACTCCTGGAGTTTAGCTACTTGGCCATTATGATGGCATCTGGCCATGATGCATCTTTATCACTGATCATCTACTTACTTGGTAGCTGTCCATTTCTTCATCCCCACCCTGAAATTTAAATTCAGAGAGAGGCAAACATTAGATAAAAATGGTGCTATTTAAGTCAGAAAGGGGGGAGTCTGAGGAAAGGCGGCAGATTCATCATTCTCACACACAAAGTAGGAATGAAACCAAAGATCAAGGTCATTTAATATCTTTTCATTTCCATAAAATCCCTCGTCCAACAAATTTTGAATGAATATAAGCAACTGATTGCGTTTTCTCCTCACCCATTGTGATTCGCTGCCTCTGGAGGGACGCATCTCTCGGACCCTGACGTCTCCAATGGACACAGAGAGGATGGAGGCGGCGATGAGGGGCATGGTGCCTGAGTCTGGTACTGAACGCACCTCCACCCGGACCCGACGGGACTGACCCTGGAGGTACAGATTTACATGAGAGGATCATTTTGGATAGGGAGGACAGTAATATTCACTTCTCTGAATTTATTCCCCAATGATATGGCAGCTACATAGTCAGTATAATAATAGAAAAGCTCTCCTATTCAAATGAATAAACCACAAATACAAATTATTTTCAAATCTACAAACAAACAAAGATCCACGATACCTGTCGGAGCTGGAAGATTCCTCCCGTGCGCACGTCTTTAGCAGGAAGAACCTCTACAGCTGTGAACTCTCCCGCCTCGTTCAGCTCCATCAACTGCACCCACAGCTCCAGCTGGCGGGTCACCTCACTCCACCTGCAAGCACAGCATGGACACACATCAGAACATTATGTTAACACATACCTTTATATGTTATGGCACATAGTATGTTTTGTAGATATTGATGTTCTGGTTATGTGGCATGCGCTGTAACCACTCGGCTAACACGGTGCTTTAAGACTGGACTTATCTAACGTGAGACACATAACCTTATAGCGAAAAATGTTGATGACACAACTGCTTAGTTTTAGTTTTAACAATGAATAGTTTTTATAGCTTATAGCTCATGTGTCTATGGTTTATTTTTGGAACTATTTCCAGTGAGTGACCACATTTATCTGTGGTGCAGCAAAATCAATGTATCTATGTGTCAATGCGTCTTCTATATACAAACTATAAGCATGTTTAGAGTATGTACAACTTTCATACTGAGGAATGCTGATGTCCCACTATGGCAAATCCTAGAAAAAAACATTTTTACTATTTGGGAAGTAAAAACTTTAAAATTAGCAGTGTTGAAATTGCAGCCAAAGAATTCACAAACAGATGTAACCCAACGTTGATGATAACCTACCTCTCGGGTTTACAAGGCCTCATTTAGAGTGGAGAGCTTAGAGTGTATTACATAAAGCTTGGAGCATCTGCAGCAGGCGAATCTCACCAAACCTCATGCGTTTTTGAATCAATTTTGATGACTGCAGGGTTGTGTGCGCGTGTTTGTGTCACTGCACCTTTCTCTGAGAGATCGGGTCTTGGCTTGAATCACACCGAGGTCCCACAGTGCCAGGTTCCTGCGATGGTTGGCCTGCTTGTGGCCGTACACTTCGATGGCCACCGCCCCCTCGGCCAAAAATTCCACAAACTCCTCCGACACTGGCACAGACAACTCCTAAATTGTTGAAAATAAAACATGAATTTACATTTTCTTATACTGACAGTCATTTGATCTCGCCCTTGTTGTTTTATCATTTCCTTTATTGTGGTTAACTTGCAGTGTTGGTGATAAATGAAGTTTACTGTATTGTTTCTTTCTCAAATGGTGACAAAAGCTGTTTTTTTAATTGGTGAAATGTGACAACAAAAATGTGGCATATACGGTAACTTAAGACACACAGATATCAAGACAAAACAAAAAGTGACACATATAGCAAAGTGATAGAGTGGGGCAGAGGTGGTAAATGTTGTTAGCTGATTTGGTTATGTGGTTGTTAAAAGGAAGTAAATAAGTGTGATATTGTGTGTGTAATGTGAAAAATTCCACTGAGAGTGTTACCTTGGCGCTGTCGAACACCACAGTGCACTGAGGGTCTCTGGAGGCGGAGGACGAGCTGGACGGCGCCACCTCTGGAGCGATGAACACGGGCTCCTCCTGCCCCCAGAAGTGGTACTGACAGAAGACAAAGTTGGACAGGTGGCGAGGCAGACCGTTGGCCTGGAGGATTTTCACCTGAGAGAGAGAAGATGAGGAAATGCACTCACCTACTAGGGCTGTGTATTGGCAAGAATCTGGCAATACGATACGCATCACGATGCAGGGGTTACGATTCAATATATCGCGATACTGTAAGCAAGGCAATATATTGCGATTTTTTAAATCTAATTTTAGGAAAACTGTCATAGTATAAAGTTTAATTTTTATGCAATCAGAACAGTGGGATCTGCATTTGTATTCATCACAGTCCCTGTAACATCCAACATCATAGCACTACTTTTTGTGATTGATAGTAACTTTTTGTGATATTGATTTTTGTGAAATTGATTTTTGAGAATTATTTTTGATTTTTTAGATTTGTTATTCTAGTGCCTAGCTTGAATCTCAGGGTCCAAGGAAAAGTTGACATTCAACCATAAACAGAATCTTTATGCATTTTAAGCATCTAACAGGGTTTAGAAATGTGTTGGTCTGTTAAACTTAATTTTAGTTTGGCTCTCTCCTAAAGTCAAGAAATAATTTCCACACTCAGGGGAAAACGCCTTAGGTCAATACTTGAGAATTCACAGCAAAGACCTCCTGACTTTGTTTTTATTTCATTTCATCACACAAAAACAGAAGCAACAGACCACCAGGATATAAAGCCAGCCCAGAGTTAATTAAACTTGTTACATTTCACAGTACAGTGAGCGGGAGAAACTCACAATAGAGAGAAGACAAAACAACCTGAATGTCTGCCAGATCCATTATTAATCTGGAACTATTTTCCCACTGGCAATACTGAAGTTACACTCACTTATACTGCATGTAGGATCCTGACTTATATGTCAGCGAGAGGAGGTATATGATTCAGATTAGCAGGTGGTATGTCCTGAATATCTTCCTGGATTTGGCTCATTTATAACTAAATCACATGATAAACAGACCTGTTAATAGTGCTGCAAGAATGAGTCCTAAAACCCGGAAATGAGTTAGCATTTTTGCACTTCCAGTTCCCTCGTCTCAAAGTCACTGGGTTTCTGAATGGGTTTTTGGTTAGATGCCTGAAATAAGGTCTGTGGTGAACACAAGCGTAAGAGATTTTCACGTTTTGTTCTACGACATAAAATATGTCAGTAAATACTCCACTTGTGAATTCTGAAGCTTTTACGTGTCTTAAAAAAGGCGGTTGCTAACAAGTGGCTAAATGAGACTACAGAAGTTGTCGGGGACGTTAAACGTCATCACGCAGAACACAGAAACAACGCTTTTTACTTCTGGTGATTGCATTTACGCTTCAAAAATCATAAAAGTGGTGTTCATTTGTGAAGATTATCCTGCTGAATAAAACGTGCAAGTATCATAAACTTTTGTTTGCCACAGAGCTTATTTTCTGCAACAATCCAAAATCTAATGGATAAATCCCATTGGCTTTTTGTGGAGGGAACCAGGGCGATGCTAACTTCCGGGTTGGCCTACAAAAATATGTCATCCCTGCAGCACTCTATGAGGCTATATTTGCATTTTCTCACCACACAGTCCAGCTTGCGCTCCTGTGGATCTCCATCTGTGTTGCCCTGCTGCATAAACTGTCCTGGACCTTCCTCCTCAGAGCCCTCCGTACCCCGCCACACCTCCACATGCAGCCGACCTGCCATCTGACACACACACAGAGCAGCAGAGTATCACATCTGTTAGCCACTTTGGCAGGAAGCTAGCATGTCTTTCTTTCTTTTGTCTTTTCTAGGGTTTAGTTTTGTTACCAAGAAATTAAGTTTCCTGGTCACTGAGGCTTATTATCAATGAGACCATAAAGATACGCTTATGTCATTGTCACACCATAGGCCTCATAATCAAAGCAATCAAATAATTACTTAATTAAAGTTAATAAACAAACATAGCAGGCTACAAGAAGTAGTACAACTTACAGAGGTTATAACAGTTTAATCTAAATAGTTTTTAAGTGTAATTAAGTTTAGATTAAGAACTTGGATACATTGCACCCAGTGGGCTCCTACCTCTCCATTCTGGTTGATGATGGGCACTGCATATTGCAGCTTGACATCGTAGAACAGGCAGGCCAGGAAAACGTTGGCCACGCCGATCAGACTGTGGTTCTCCTGCTCGTCAAAGAATGGGTCGGCACGTTTGAAATAGGACCGCATCACCTGGGTTAGAGAGAAAGAGTAAGAACGGAGCGAGACTGATGAACAAATCGCTTGTTTGACTTCAAAGTCTTTGTGAACTCCTCGGGGGATTGTACAAATGTTAGAATGTATGGTTTCAAAACTACAAATCTAATCATCCATCAGGACTTTTTGGTGTAAATCTCAAATTATTTCTCTTAAACAAACTGAGTTAAGTATATTTGCCCGTGTTTTATCCGCATATTCTTTATTTCCACTGTGCCTATTTTGTGTCCCTCCTTTTAAGCATTTAAATGCAAAATGGCATAAATGAAAACACGCATATAAATTCTACAGATTCAAATGTAATTCAGTAATCTGATATCTGTCTGTGTGTCAAACAGGCTCTTGTCTCCATTCACTCACAGGGTTGTCTTCATCAAAGTCCTTCCACTCCTGGTAGAGCTCCCTCATGTCCACCAGCCTGTTCTCCATCTTTTCCAGAGCCCAGATCTGCTTCCCTTTACCTTTACGGCGAACCTGGATGGCCGGCTCGCTCAGTACTACATCGCGCTATGAAGAGGGGGAGAGAGAAAACGTCTTTTTATTCATGTTGGCCCGAAAATCCAAACAGGACACTGAGAGCATATTCTGTATATTATATCACTAATATTACTGCAAACCATTTTCCAAACCAGTTTTTTCAATAACTAAAAGTGCTTTTCCCTTCTAGGCAGAAACTGGTTTACATCAATTTCCCCATGGCAGAGGTGCAGCAGTGGCTGTGAGAAGGCAATTAAGGTACTTTAACACCCTTAGCGCCTGATTGCAGAAATTTGCATCGAAATTCGTACTCCTTCTCTGAGTCAGTCATATCTGAACACACAGACGTGATGCATACATTTTAGATATTTTACATTTTAGATGATACAGCGTGATTTCCCTCCTGTCCTCGCTTCCTGAGGATATCATTATCTCCGATGTCCTTTGTGAATAAATGAAGAAATGTGAATGAAATCCACTAAAAAAATCATAGAAAAAAAAAAAAGACGTTCTTCATAACTCCAGAACTTGCCCGAGAAACATCGTGATTTTACATTTTCTTCAGTATCAAAGAAATCCACTGATAGATGTCTCTACATCCATGAGTACATTCCAAATAGGAACTGCTAATAGCTGATTCAGCATATTTTTAATGGTGCCAATTTGCCAAAATGGGGGGTGGGGCAGTTTTGTCTAAACGGGAACCCACAGTGTCAGACTTTGAAAACTCTTGCACTGCAGTATTAAAATCAACTTGCAGAGATTTGAAACTTGCTTTTCAGAAGCACCTGAACTTGCAGGTACAATCCAATCAGAGTGTCTGGTACATCTTGTTCCTTGGCTGTTCTGGTGATTAAGTTCAGGTTTCTGTAAGTGGCTTTTTCTACGTTTTCTCTCTTTTAGACACACTCTCTCTCACACACACACACACACACACACCCTACCTTCCTGTTGGCATCCAGGTTGGCAGCAGGTATCTGCAGAGTGACCAGGTACTCTGTCCTCTTGTTAAGCTCCTCAGCTATGAAGCCTGCCTCCTGTGCCAGCAGGTTGGCCCGAACTATCTGCTCCCTCAGACGCCGCAGGCTGCGAGTCATCAACGCTTCTCTGATCCACAAACAGACACAAACATGCAAGTTTTACAAAGCATCTATGAAATCTTTTTCTCCTTCAAAGACTTTACTGCCATCAGGGATCAGTAAAGTTTTTTCACGTCGTCCCGTTGTAGCTCACCTGTCCTCGCTCCAGCGCCGCATGCGTTTTTGGGAGCTGGGTGACGTTGCAGCACCAGCTGCTCTGGGGTCCAGGAGCTGGGAGGGTTTCTCAGGAGTCAGCCGTTTGCGGAGCTGCTGCAGCTCCTGTTCATACATCTGCCTCTGCCGCTCCAGGGCGCAGCGCTTCTCCTCCTCGTGCTGCCTCTCCAGGGTCTGTAACACCGACTGCAAGGGGTCTGAGGAGGAGGAGGAGCCGCCAGAGGATGGGTGGATGGACAGAGGAAGAGGAGGGAGGAGAGGAGGAGTGAGTGTGAAGAAGTTCCTATTTTGTTTAGTCACCTTCAAACAAGCAGGACTGCACTCACTGTTGGTCCAAAAGTCCTATATTTACCTCATTATCTCTATTTTGGCAAGCAGAGTCTTCTGTCTGAGATTATGGGGTAAATATGGAACTTGTGAACCCACAGAGGAATCATTTGGGGTCTAAATATTTGGATTATACTGCACAAGTTGTTTGGAGTAACTTGATGGGCATCTTGTGCTTTTAATAAAGCTGTAAAAACTGGTCTGGTTTACTTAATGCTATTCTCTATTTTTCTTAATGTCAAAAAAAAAAAAGACCAAACAGATAATGAGTCAGTCCTGTTACCAAGTATTGTGTGTGTATCCAAAGCCTGAAAAATCTTATTCCTTTGTGCCATAGAGCTCCATTGTTGTCCAAAAATTAAAAAAAAACACACTGGGTGACATGCTCCTTCATTACCATGAACACACACACTGTAGTTTATTGTGAGTCACTCCAACTAACAATGTCCATCATCAAGTAAAAATGTTCATTTGTCCAATACTTGCACCTGCAAAACTAACGACATTCCCATTACTGTAGCCTCAGCTGTACTTTAGTGATAATTAGCAAATGGTAGCATGCTAACAGGCTCAGCTAAGATGGTGAACATGGTCAACATTATACCTATTATACCTGAACATGAGCATTGTCCTTGAGAACATGTCAGCCTGCTAACATTAGCATTTAGCTCAAAGTACTGCCGTGTCCAAGTACAGGCTCACCGAGCTGCTAGCATCTTCAGGAACAAAGGGCTTGGGGTGGGGGCCAAAGACAGTGTAGGGATCTGCCACGTTCAATGACCCACAGACAGACATGATGTAGAGGTCAGAAAAACACATTTATAGATTTCCACTCCCATGTCGAGTATTTTTAGATCATGCAAACCAAATCTTAACATTTACATTATGTAGCATTTATCCTATCTGACAGTCTGGACTGTGTGAACAGTGTTTAAAATGGTACAAATGACTAGTTTACAGGTGTCTGGATGGGCAATCCAACTGAAATAGATTTAAATTCTAATTTGAAGTCCCAAAAACATATAAAATGTCTCTATATGTCCACATTTTCAAAGCTTTTAAGACTTTTTTCAGAATTTCAGTGCTAAGCAGTTAAAGCGGAAATAGGCAATTTGAACATACACAATGCAAAACCTTCCGCCTCTCTCTCTACTGCCACGTATCACTCCGCTAAGCAACTCCCACCAAATGACACTCCAAACATGCATGCGCATTTTACTGGGCTTGATGAGGAACAAACGTCTGTTCTACTCGGCTAGTTATGTCTGACTCCGAGGTAAGAAACTGATCATTTGAGAGGGAAGAAGCTCCACTTTGTAACACCACTTGTACAACCGTGTTTCTGTAGTTCCAACAACTCCAACTAACAGCTAACCCTGATCGGTTGTTGCATTCAGACCAGGTCCAGTTTTTAAAAAAATGAAATACAAAGCGATGGGCGCTCACAGGCACACCTTTTTTTAAAGGAACCCTTCAATTAAATATTGTTGGTGACGTGCAATGGTCAAAATGTGTTATTTCAACCAAAAGTAAAATAAAATAATATTGCCTACTGCAGCTTTAACTGTGTAAAAATGCTGAATACTTTATTTACCACTGCCAGCCTAAAAACATGTTCTGAGGAAGCTCCTTGGCCAAAACACATCAGCATGTATTTTACTGTAGCGTATTAAAGCTGGGGTAGGCAGAATCTGTGCAACCTAGGCAAAACCTTCCGTCTCTCTCTTTGCCTCGTATCACTCCGCTAAGCCCCTCCCACCAAACCCACAACTTCAACCGGTAGCATAAGGAGTCGGTTCCCCAGTGAAACTGTATCCTTCGTAGGGCTCGCTCTCCACGGCGTGAGCCTCACCGAGACCGCGGTCCCTCCCGCCGTGACTTGTTTTCTCAAAAACGCCCCTCCAGCGCTTCGCGGCCGCAGAGCAGAGCGCCCCAGGCTTCAGAGGCAGCTGCAACGCCGTCCAGTAGCGGGAAGAGAGGCTAGTACACACACACACACACACACACACACACCACTGTCCCTCATCAAAAGTTATTCTCCACTGTTTGCCACTCGTCATTATGAGCGCCATGGCATTGAACGTAATGAACCTGAAGCTCCGTGTGGAGCTGGGACGTGTTGTTTTGTACTATACACGCTTGCAGGCAAAGGAGGTGTTGGAAATGTATCACAAGTTTCAGGATTTTCCTCCACTGAATCAGGTTTTCACCGTCTGAAGGGACGTGTACACACATCTGCTCTTGTAGCTTAGCCAATACGAACACACCGTCTCTCTGACATAACCTGATTGGCTAAAGTTTAACGTTACGGGATAGATTTTCTGAAGCCTGAAAACAGAGGCAAGAGGGGGGGCTGAAATGGAGGTCTGCTCTCCCACTTGAATTACAATATGCTGCACAGTTAATATGACATTTTTGCCCAGTGACGCCAAAAGAAAACTGCCTACCCCAGCTTTAAATAAACACACATTCATCTTGTTTCTTGACAGAGCGCTCCTTTAACATTTCAGTCTGACTCACCGTTGTTGCCCATGCCTTTCATCATGACTTCGGCCTGGGCAAACTCATAGCCGAAGCTCAGCTCGCTCGACACGTCGCTGGACGCATCAAAGTCCACCTCCAGCCGGTCGGTGCTCAAACACGTCTTCATCGCAGCACTGCTCTCCTCATCTTCACCTCCTGCGTGGACCATATGCCTCGGCAGGCTGATCCTGTGTGTGTGTGTGTGCATGAGTAGGTGGTGGTTGTGTATGGATGTATGCGAGAAAGTTAGTGAAAGAAAGAGGAAGTGTAATGTAGCGAAAATAGGAAGAGACGCATGTAAATAAATGCCATCGCAATATGTTAGTGTTAGAAATGAAACACCACACACAGATACAGACTCAAAGTCAACACCAAAACAGACCTGAAGAAGTGGTTGTTTCCCCACAGGATTCGGTCACCGTGATGAAGCCGGACTGGACTGGTGACTGCAGCACCATTCACACATGTTCTACAGGTGGAAAAAAGAGATTTATACAACATGAGACAATGTTTTAGATGAGAAAAAAATGGCACTGTAGTCATTATACATGCTGGAAATATAACCAGTAAAACAGGTCCTTGAGCCCTTGCCAGTGTCAGTGCAAGTTGCCAATTCATTTCTTTGCAAAGTCTCCTGCTGAATATTCTTTATATCTTAATAGATTTTTTTTGTTGTTGTCATTTTGCCTATATTGGACAGCACAGTAGACCGCAACAGGTTGGTGTACGCTGCTCTATCTGCATACCTTTAAGTTACTGACCGAATTGCGTCCATAGTCCTTAATAAGAACTATGATCGTTCCCAGTTCTTGCAGTGCGGACACTATAAAAAAACGCCTAATGTGCTAAAATAGTCCACAAAGCTAAGGGGAACTGCAGTTAATTCTCTGTGGGTTAGTCAATATGGGTGACCCCACCTTAAATAATCCATTAGTGCAGCTTTAAATTCTCATATATAAACTCCTCAAATATGGCTTGCAGTATTATTGATTCAGGTTGAGTACACACCGAGCGTTGCGGTGAGGACTGAGCACCACGCCGTTGCTCTCGGTGATGTCGATGACGCAGTGCTCAGCTTGGATGGCCATCCCACACAGCTGGATGTCCTGCGAGTTGGCTGAGCCCACACGCGTGTGCTCCTGGACACGGGACACAGGAGAGATGGTCACAAAATGCACTGATGCAGAGCGTGTGAGCACGTATGCATCCGTGTGCCCCCGTGTATGTCAATCACCCTCTACGTGTACAGTAAACAACACTGGACTGTATGTGTGTGTCCAGTACCTTCAGGTAGTAGACCAGCAGCTCGTTGAGGGCAGGGTCAGCGTTCAGGTTGACCAGGAAACACTTGTCATCCACCACTCTGATTCCAGAAGACTGCAGGGAAATGCCCAGACTCTCCAGCTGCCTCTGACGCTCCTACAGGAAACATATTGCATATTCAATACATCAGTAGATTAGCTGATTATTCGATTCTTTAGCTGCTTGGTGAAATAAATGGAATGGTAAAAAGAGAAGGAGCTGAGCTGAGAATATTGTGAAAATAACCTCTATACTGAATAAAACTTTGAGTTAAACTTAAATTAAATTACACTGAATGAAAAGAAAAAAATCAATTGACAATGACTCACATTTTAATTTGATCTCCTCAGTCTGATTAAATGTGTCTGTTGCGATTGTTTGAGTGCAAGAAATTGACAAAAGAATTAATGAAGTTCTGTTTAAGCATATCGCTCTCTACAGGGGCAACTGATGTAAAGAAGAGTGTATTTGTGTGCGTTTGTGTGTGTGTTACCAGAGCAATAGCCTCAGTCTTCCTGAGTTTATCCTCCCAGGTGACGGTCATTTCTTGGATCAATTTCTCAGACTCCTCCAGCCGCTCCTTCAGCTCGGGGGCCTTCATAGACTGAGAGTAACAGAAGCTGTGTTACACTCTCCACATATTGGTGGCTTATTCACAATATTCAATATTCATAATACTTTAAATTTGCACCTCAGCCTCAGTGAGCTGCTCCCTCAGTTTCTCCACTTCCTCTCTGAGCTCTCGGATGATCCTGGCGTTGGGGTCTTCGTTGACCACGGCGTGGTTGACGATGCTCTTGGCCCTGTCGGCGTAACGTAGGGTGGACAGCGTCTCGTCATAGTTGTCAGCAGCAGGGCTGATGGTGGCGACCATGGCTGTGCGGCTGTTCCCTCCCAGGCTGTCCTGCAGGTAAAAATACAGCTTTTACCTCAGCGACAATCCCAAACCTCTGACAGGACAAAAGCAGTCAGACTGCACTGTGTCAAATAAAGACAACCCACTACTTTGGTTTAGAGAAAGAATCACTAAATGTGTGAAAAGCATTTATGAGCATCTGTTTGAGGGGGATGAGGGTTTCTACAAGTTTTAGTAATCTACATTTAACACAATTACAATGCTACATGGAACCAAATTAAAGACTAATTTAAAACCCCCAAATTAAAGACTCAAAGCTGGCAAAAGGAGCCTTTTTCCAACTGAGCAGAGCTAATGAGAATTACTTGAGACTTGAAACTACATGGGCAGAATAAAAAAGCACACCTGAAAATTAATTACTCTGAAATCATTGTCCTCTTTGTCTGTTGTGGAATCTGTATTAACAAGGTTTGTTATTGCCTTCTTTCTTCTTAGTACCTTGAGCAGCCAGGTGAGCACAGAGTCTCTGTAGGGAACAAACTTGCTCTTGTTCTTCCCGGCTCCTTGGTCAGCCAAGGCTGAGATAACTAAACCCAGAGTACTGAGAGACCTGGAGGGAGGGACAGAGAGAGGGACGGATGGGGTGTGGGTGGGGGTTGGGGGAGTGAAGAGGAAAGTAAATAGAGAGGAGGGATGGAAGTATTTATGGGACAGAATGTAACAAGAGAAGAGAAGAACAAAAGACCACAAACCATGAAGGCAATCTTGGCCTGGAACGGCTGATGAGATTTCACAGGGGTGCAGTATAAATATGTGAAATACTCTTTATGTTGTGACAGTAGCATGTGGGGAAAATAGCATCCTGTCTAGCCACTGAGATTAGCAAGTTTCCAAAAAGACCAAAACCAATTGCCGCAGTAAAATCATGGACTCGAGATCAAGAATCAAACTCAAAAGTGAGTGTAGACAGAAAACAAACCCCAGCCAGTAATCCCCTTTGAGGAATACTGCTTGGCCACTTCATTTAGCTCTTGGAAGTGAAAACTGGATCACCGAGAGTTAGAAGTCTTTAGCGTCGTGCCATATATTTATTTTGACTTACTTATTGATGTTACTCCCTTCTTTCAGCCGTTCCCCCGCTGCTCCGGTCTTTGCTGCCCGCTCGCTGCCAGCCAGATCCACCAGACTCAGCTTGCTCACCTTCTCTCCACTCGTCTGGAGCGGACACACAACAACAACAACACACAGAATCATACATGATATTAAACTTTATTTCTAAACTCCCTCTATCCTTTCCAGTCACTGCGGAGTGAAACTTTACTGAAGGCCAGTTGCAATTCTGGAGATTTATAGATGACCATAAGAGATTGATCAATTTAAAAAAAAACTAAAGAAGAAGCCAGAACAATATTATTTCTAGTTGAACAGAGAAGGCATACTACAGACAGTAAAGCAGGAATAGTGCCGACATGATTGGTAAATTAATTGACTCACAGGAAAATTAATCGACAACAATTACTAATTGTTGAAGCCATTTTTCAAGCAAAAATGCCAAACATTTTCTATTGTTAGGTTTACATATGTGAGCATTTGCTGCTTTTCTCAGTTTTATGTCACAGTAAATTGAATGTCTTTGGGTCCTGGACTGTTGTTTGGACAAATAAAGCAACCTGTCTTGTTGCCTTGGGCTCTGGAAACTTGCAAGGGGCATTTATCACAGTTTTTTGCCATTTAAATCAATGGCTAAAAATAGACATCTTATGTAAAAGGATCATGATCCTGTTAGGTGTCAATAGTTGATGCTGAGTTTGTCTGTTTGAGTGTGTCTTACCCCAGACCGTAGGTCCATGAGTGTGTGGGTGAGGATGATGTTGAACACAGCGTGGGATCTGCTGCTCTCCTCATTCATATTTGTGGCTGCCACTGTGCGAGATTTATTTCCCTCTGACATCAGAGACTCTATGTCCTGTCAGACACAGACGCCACAAACAAACAAACACACGTCTTGTACCCATACTTTATGAAAGAACTTGTTTCCCTTGGAAACACAGCGTAATGAAAGAGAAAGAAAAACAGAGCAGAAATTAGACATAGTTCATAAAGTACTTTACAAGTACCTTGTAGCTGGCTACAGCCAGGCGAGACAGACCATCAACGTAAGGCCCAAAAACGTTGTGCTCTCTCACTTTCAGCGTCTGTCGACTTCTACAGAGAGAAGGAGATAGTTATTAATCCAATATCCTGGTGTTCCTCCCTTCTCAAATAAACAAATAAAATGTCTTAAGCCATTTAATATGTTGAATATTCATAGCACTGTACCGGACTGAAATATGAAGGCTCATATGACTACAAAAATAGATAAAAAAGTGCATATGAATGAAGAACTTTGTTCCAAACTGACATACTATACTTTAAGAAAAGTGGGACTTTTCACAAACCTTTTGGAGGGACAGTTTGGACTTACTGAGCACAGGTCATCAGAGCAGGAATGACATTTTGCTCGTAGTTATAACATCTCTGTTTGAGAAGATGTTTATATCTAGTTTCTATCAAAGATAGTATTTTGCATCGGTTTCAAGTTATCAATTCTATTCAAAATATAGGTTTACAATAAAGTTCACATTATAGAATCCCAAATATACAGATATTTTCTTAAAGAACGCGAGGTCACGCAGGGTCAGGCAAATGAAATATGTACTGTACAGTACGTGACTCCCTGTTTTAAAGTCAACTAGACCAAACAGTTCCTCACCCTTTGGGGTCGAGCAGGTCTCGGACCTTCTCGTTGTAAATCTCCATGTAGGAGACCTCCACAGTGAAGCTCTCTCCCTCCCGGGCCTCCTTCACAGTCCTGCTGAACAGGGAGCTACAGAGCCGAGGGATCAGACCAGGCTGCTCCGCTGAGCCCATCATGGTGTACGACTTCCCCGAGCCTGGAGACACACAGTTGTAGTTTACAAATCCAAAAATCAAGCAGGAAACAAACCAAGAAATGTTAAAGAGGAAATAGGAAGGAAGGAGGAAACAGATTCAGTTTTATCGGCTAAGTAAGTCTGTAAACACAGTACAATGAATAAAGCTTCATAAGCTGCTCACATAGATCCCATTAAACATTAAAAAAAAAAAACAGTACAGAATATATATATATATATATATATATATATATATATTAAAAAAAGGGAATTTAGAAAAATGGTATGTACATGCTTCTCTGTCAAGACATGACAGATTTCAGTGATTTGGAGCTGTGGAAGCAAGTGAGAGATTAAAAAAAAGGCTAAATCATACAGTGAATTAATATAGATCTGGAGAGTGCTGCTAATGATTCTGCTGTACGCATGACTATAAATAAACAGATGCACCACAACACCTCTTAAGCTTTTATGGAAATTCAATAAGGATAAATTAACACTCCAGGATAAGATGGAAAAATAAGTGTCTGAGAGGCAGAGATTCAGATGAGTTTGCACTGCAAAATGAGACACCCTGAATTAAAAAGCAAATGAAACGGCTTGTTGAGACACACGTTCTCAGTCTGAAATTGTGATGAAATTCACAGTTTTGAATGGCAGTGTGGTTTGTTAGACAGCAAAGGTGATCCAAACTGAAGTCAGAAAGTGATCCCAGAACACATACGTTTATGGATATACAGACACAGATGTTGTCAAAGGGGACAAGTGTATTTTGGACAAAAAAGGTCTGCCAAATGAGTGTAATCTAATGTAATGTAATAGGGAAAGGCCTGCTACCATAATCTCCAACCCCTCAGGACGACAAAGTTTGGTACCTTGTCGTCCTGAGGGGTTGGAGATTATGGTAGCAGGCCTTTAACACTCTATACATAGGTGTCATTTACACTGGGGATGCTGGGGACTTTTGAAATGTCCGATGTTGTCCCCATCACTTTTTAAACAACTTTTCCCTTTGCCTCTTCCCCCGAACAATGGTAAGCTACCATGAGTAAAACTCAAGGTTTTCTGCAGAATGTTCACATCATAAGGTAGAGGCTTTAATGTGAAAAAAAAACATAAGAAAGTGTTGAGTTTTGTTGACGGTAGATTATCATGGATCAGGAGTGCGGCAAAGAAGAAACTTCTGGAATTAATAGGTGGATGAAACAGGTATTTCGGTTAGCAAGAGAAACTCAGAGCAGCAGAGTGGTGAGTATAACACAACTCTGTTGTTGTACTGATTGAATTAGTGCTGTGGAAACACACATTATACAGAATTTACCATGTGAACCATTGTTGTTGGCTACAGGTAATTCCACCCATCTCAATGTGTGTCTCAATGTACCTAATGGTAACTGAGTGTAGTTGCATTACTCAGAATGTTAAGTCTTACATTGAAAACACTTGAATTACTTTGCGCACTGCATCTTCTAATATGAAAAGGCTAGGTCTAACTGTAGCAAGAAATACATTTTAAAAAAACTGCAGGTGTGATTGCACCTTCACTGAACTTAATAGTCTGAGTGTGAAGGGCTTTACCCACTGGGGGCAATTTCTTCGTGCGATTAATTCACATTCACATTTTTTAGTTCTGTTGTTTTTGTCATAAGTACTTTCACACAGAACACAAATATTACGCTGCAAAAAAGCGGTGCACTTTTTTGTCTGAACAAGGTTGATTTTTCTGAGCTTTCGCCCGGCGGAAAAATGGACCAATCACGTTGTGCGCAACGGACATCACAACTAATGACAATGGTTTCTCATCACCATGTATTATATGACAAAGGACACAAAAATTATAGACAACGAACTCGATGCAGGATACTGAGTAGCTTAGGTAGTTTACTTTTGGATGTAGTAGAGTTGGTAACAAGGCAACAGTGTCACAGCAGGTTTGGCTCGTCGTATTAATCTAATACAGGAGGCACTCTGTGTAGCTTTTTACCTGGGTACTGCACATAGACTACCCAAATCTATCTATTTATCACAAAATCGCATCGCTGCCAGTATGAATAGTTTTGATGCGAAATATTCACAGGCAAGTATTTCGCATTTTCATGTCGTTTATTCACCACGTCCCCAGTATGTAAACAATAACACAATGCTACTATTAATATTACCAAGGGGCCATAATTCTGACGTTTGCAGGTTTAAATGTTACCTGTCTGTCCATAAGCAAAGATGCAGGCATTGTAGCCCATGAAGGCGTTGTCCAACAGACTCTCCCCAAGGCACTGGAACACTACATCCTGACCTGCACAAACATCAGAAAACACACTTTCACATCTCAAAGTACAGACTGCAACAAGGACTATACTTTCAAGACAGCTTTAGTAACAAAGCAGAGTGGAGGAGATGCTAAAGGGGAAAAGATTTAAGGGAAGACTCACAGCCCAGAATAGACATGGTGGGCATTTTGTTCAGATTCAATATATCTGACACTGGGTGCTGAACTATTAATACCCCTCACATTGTTAAGAAACCCCCTGGCAATTGTTTTGTTCTACCCCTTTACAATATACAGGACCATAGAACCAGAATCTAGAGGTAAACAATGTGTAACTCTTCATCTCGCCCCCCTGAACACTCCCTTTCTTCAACTCTATAAATAGTTCAGAATATCAGGAAACATTCTGTCAGGAGATAAGTTGAAGAAATGAGTCACCAAGCAGTGAAGTTACACACAAGCTAAAAACAGAACGCACCAAATCAAGTAGAGCACAAAACACATGGGGACACCGTGGCCATGTACTGACCTGCAAACTTGTCCTTTTGAGATTCATCCATTGACCAGAAGCAGTAGTCATAGGCAAAAACCTGACGAGAACACACACAATACAAGAGAGTAGATCTAAATTCAAAACAACTAATGCATGGATACTACGCAGAGTGAGCATCCAATCACCAAACGCTTACAATGAAAAGATTATAGTTACAGAGTTTAATTTAATACTCACCTTTGGCTGACTCCTGACAGCAACAGAGAGAAAAAATAAAAACATCAGTAAACAATTGGTGTTAAAATAAACAGGAACATGTCAACCAACTTAAAACTATTTTAAATCTGACTGTCACTCTATCACAGGCCTGTGGATTTACACACCAGAGGAAACACAGCAAGGGACCTTGCCGAGGCAAGAACATTTATCACATCAACACTAGCAATATTCATTCATGTGACATTTTGGTCCAGGAAATACAAGATTCAAGATTCAGAGCAAAGCAACATTTGAACATTTGTAGGGAAAGCAAAGCAGAGCCCTGAGGCCTGTTTAATATTCACTTATAGTCAGCCGAGTCCTGATTCAGCAAAACTCTCACTTCACTTTCACTTAGTTACACACATTCACACCTGGAAGCTGCCCAGGCAGTAGTTGTTAAAGGTAGTGTTACTTCTTTATTTTTCCCACCAACATTTTCCCAGCCAGTCTGGGGGAGTCTTGCACCATCGACCCTTTTGGTCACAAGACTGCTTCTCTAACCTGTAGGCCAGTGGTTCCCAACCTTGGGGGTCACAAGCTAATATTAGTTGGTTAGATGGCTCTGGGATAAGAAGAAAAAACATTTCTATAATACAAATGTATTATAACGTCTACTTCATATCTGTTTTGTGCTTCTTTATCTTGTGAAATACTTGATAGTTTTCTGCCTCTATGCATCCTCTTATAATTAATTAAATTAAGCAAACAGAGATGAGAAAAAGTGATTAAATTGTTTACCAGTTACTGGCCCCTGGGCCACATGTATGAAGTGACATTTCTTGTTGGAAAGAAAGAGCTCAGTCAAAAGTAGGGATGTCTTATCCTTTTTTCCCCTCCTGATATCAATCCAAGTCCTTTAATATTAAGTATCCGCCCATAAAAAAATCCAATCCCATATTTATTTGTACTCTATTGGCGGGGGGAGGGGGGCGCAATCAGTCAGTGCTTAGCTGAAATACTGAGCTGTCCCAAGAATGTCCTTTGACATTGCACTGTATGTCTCTATGGATGAGTAGTGACTCATTAAAGTGAATATGTCAATGCTGCGACTTGCTGTGTCTTAACAGATACTTGACATTCACTAACTGTTCTGTGGCAGTTCAGAAAAGTACAGCAAACACCGCTGCACTGTCGAAACAGCAGAGCTAGCAAATACTGAAAATCTGACACGACTCCAGGTCAAAGTCAGCAGAGTAAGAAGGGAGAGTTTCAAGGATATGGAGTCAAAGGTGTTTTAATCGTAGCGAAGCTTAAAAATCTGTCAAGGTGACTAATCCTCTTTGGGGAATGAAGTGGGGAATGTGACCTTCAGCAGCACTTAAGAACCTCAGAGCCTTCCAGTGTCCCTGAGACACACAGGCCAAGCCTAAATCTCTGCAAGTCACTGCGTTTTAGGTTCATCCCAGTGCAGCCAACAATAGCATCCCATGCATTAGTCAGCAAACACATCAGCACATTCCAGCGAGCAAACGTCAAATTTAATTATCAAACATGTTCTAGGCTCCATTGCAACTACATGGTGTTGCCCATCACCAGAGTAGCATTCATGTTAGAGCAAGTTGAAGTCTAATCCAGTTTAACATGAAGGTTTAGGTAGGGTTTAACACATGAAAGATTGTATTATGTGGTTTAATGATTACCTATACATATTAAGGTCACAGTGGACATTAATGCTTGTAGTGCCCTTCATATCTAGGACCCTGTGACAGATGAATTCATCCACAACCATGTATCAGATTTGATGAACCAATTATGTTTTCTGTTCTCTATCCACCACAGGCTAAACCGGCACTAGTCACAATGTGTCTGTAAAAATACTTTTCTGTTATACCTGTAAGTTGTGTTTAAAGCAGCTATAATCAATATATCAATATAAAATAGATCAGGTGACTACTTGTATGTGGAAAGGGTCCCTTCTCATGATGAACCCACAGAGAATTATCACCCAACTCTGCAGTTCCCCTCAGCTCTACAGAACGTTTTGGCGCCTTTCAGCTCACTGTTTTGGTTTTCCAGCCCACAACTTTACTTTTTGGTTCATTCTCACCGTTCCCATTAGTGTCGTTTTTGGCCGCACAAGGCAGCCGTTTTTAGCACAAAAAACACCCCCTACTACTACTGTTTGCGATCTGTCCAGCACATAGACTGTATATAAAGATGGACGACATGACAGCTCCCCAAACCTGAAGCCAAAACATCTCGATCGCCCCCTGGTGGCTGGCTGCAGTATAGGTCATAAACCCCGCCCCCTCCATGTTAGTGAATGGGACATGGGCCAAACTGAAAAATCAAAGTACACATCAAATAAAATTTCTCCAGAGATGGTTTCTGTCATTTTAGGTAGTTTTTATCACGCTGATGTTTTTTCAAGTGTTCATTTTTCTGATAATTTTGGTTTTAATTAGTTATTTGATGATATAAAAAGGGGGTGTGACGTCATGATTGACAACTGTGGTGTGCTCACGATTGAGTCGGGCGGGATCTCGATACCACGGCTCCACCGCGGATCACTACTGCGCAGACTCTGGCTTTAAATGACGTCACCAGCGAAAGATGGCAGCGCCTGTATTCGGGATATTTTGGCTTAATTTTTGTACAGTAGGAGGAAGTGGAGACGCGTTGTCCATCTTTAAATACAGTCTATGGTCCATCACCATACGGCACTACAGTAGACAAACAAAGTTAGCAACTAGCTAAGTTAGCTAGTGAACATAGTGGAGCATTTAGCAGCTTAATAGCCAGATATTTCCCTCAGGAGTTGGTTGAGACCAAAACAGAGCTAGAAGGAGAGTGAATGTTGGACTTACATTCATCAGGTGGCCAGAAACGTGACTCCAAATGAATGATAATGTTGCTCCGTGTCTGCTGGACTTTAAAGGTGATACACGTGCTGTGTTTACAGCTTGTTTGCGCTGCCCCCAAAATGGCCAAAAAAATCAGTTATAACAGCTTTGAGTCTGCATTTAGCCGTTTCCTGCCCTCCTTTCTGCTCATTACATTATTACTTTTTCTGCAAGTTGCTTGCAGAGGCTGTCAAGCATTCGGAGTGATGATAGTTCAGTCTAAAACAACAGCGACATAGTATTAGAAAGCTGCCCCAAAGAAATGAGCTGAAAGACAAATATTGCGTCACAAAAGGATTAAGGATTACAAATTTCCTTAGTGGTTGCCGTGTAACCCACAAGTTGAAAATGTATTTGTGGTGGTTGCTCACTGAGGGGGGTGAGGCTGCAATATGCACTCAATATTAACACCAGCAAACTAACAATTGCGCATGAATGCACCACTCTGGCAAAGCTTTCAAGCAATCTGCATTTCAAACCCACTCCCACACAGCCATTTAAAAGGAAGACATATTAACTACAAAAATACTTGGCCACCCAAAATGCGAAAATGTGAGAAACACAGGTCGTTATATTTGTCATGGTGAAATCAGTCATACTTAAACATAGGCACCCAGTCTCCAGGGAAGCCCCCTTTGAAGTGCGCTAACGCAAAACACACAGTTTTCACTCAGGCAGCAATATCAATTTGGGGTTTAAAAAAAGGCTGCAAATTTAGTCGTGGCCACACACATGGGGGGGCTATAATGAAACAAGGCCTCCCTATGTGAGACTTGGCTGGTCCATGAAAGAGCAACATTAAGTCTTGTCCTCTCCTGGGCTGGCGAGGACATTCCTGAGATAACTGGCAGAGCCTCGCAGCTCCAAGGAGTCACCAAAGGAGAAGGAGGAGGAAGGTAGGTCAGCAAGTCTATGACCATCAACATACAGGCCTACACAACTAGACTATTCCAGATTTAAGTGGTTTGATAATATGCAGCCCTTCTGGGTGGATGGTCATATATTACAGATTCTGTACGTAGAAGTTCCCAAAGTCACGATAAAAAACAAGCAAACATTTGTGATGCAATAAACAGATATAGAACCTCTTCAAAGTGGGGTTCTTATCAAAGCCGAGTTCAGATAAGAAAGGCTCACAATTTCTGTTTCATTTTCTAAACATTATTCTGCAGGGGCTGATAAATATTCCAGCAACAATTCAAGGTCTGTTTACAGCATGTGCAGTAAAATGGGGTCCATAAAGCTATAGTTTTACAGGCGTGCTGACTATTGGTGGGCTCCAAAGTTATGAAAGCAGACCCAAGGCTTTATTAATCTCTACCATCTTGAGAGTCTGACAGCCCCTGCTGTATTCCTGGTTACAGCTACCAAGGGTGCCGTAACATATTAAAACCCCCTGAGGCTCATGCAGCAATCCAGTTAAACCTGCCAGGCAGTGAGCTGACTAAGCAGAAACTTTGTGGAATTGGCTGGTCAATGACTCCCCCAACAAACAAAGTTTTTCCTGTAACACAAATTATGCTCATAATAGAATATATTCTACTGGGAAACTAATCAAGATTGCCTTTATACAGAAACTGATGCTTTCCAGTAAAAAATACTTGCTTATTGGCTGCTCAAAGTCAGTTTGATTCTCCCACTTGTGCTGCTCTGGGATCAGTGTGGGAGAAGTGCTTGTCTGCATTGCACTTAGCCTGTAAAACCTGTTCACGTTGAGCTCCAAAGGGGAAGCATACCGCAGCTAAAGCATGTCAGGGCAGAAAAGACACACACAGACACATACACACAAAAAAATGCATAGGATAACTATGAAATATGATACTCTCTCTTTCTGCAAAGAGAGAGATTCATACTCTCATGTCTGGAGGGGTTGCCCTGAGGCATATTTACTGAACAAGGTAAGCTGAGAAGGGGCCAAAACCTGCAGGGAGCATCTACCTTCGCTGCTCTGACTCACTGCCTGGCTAACTGCAAGGAGGAAAAAGGACTGCTTTGTCAACAGCAAACATATATGGAGACATACAACACATACCCAGTGGCATGTTGTCAATTTAACCCAATAAATGCACATTTTGCACCCACAACATCTGTCATTTTGTTACTGTTTTGCAATGATGAGTTCTGATATCATAATATTAAACCAAAGACACATTTCCATACTGACTGGATGCATAAGTTGTAACTTAATTTCTAAGTCTTGGATCTGAATCTTGACATTGTCCTCTCCTTTTTTCTTATTCCTTTAAATCATGGCTTGACTACCTGAGCAGGACTGAGCTAGAACAGACACACCCTTTGTAAAGAGAGGAGTGATGCAGGGAAGAAACACAGAGGGAGGAGGAAGAATGGAAAGGAGTAATAGAAGGAGAATGGGTGGGGTGAGGGTTAGATTTGAGCTTCTTCCAGGGAACTGGGTTCTAACCAAACTGGCTGGTTAGAGTCTGTCCGTATAAACTCTTCTGCCAGTAATCCTGAGGGAATTAAATTTGTGGAACTTCTGTACTGTAATTACTGTATATGTACACACTTGAATAGGGCAAAACATTAACCTGCCACCTCATAGAACTGGGTTCAATCCACTGACTGTATAAAAAGATGGACGACATGACAGCTCCCCTAAAGTGAAGCCAAAACATCTCGATCGCCCCCTGGTGGATGGCTGCAGTATAGATCATAAACCCCACCCTCACCATGTTAGCAGATGGGACATGGGCCAAACTGAAAAGTCAAATAAATTTTGGCCAAAGATGGTTTCTGTCATATTAGGTAGTTCTGATCATGCTGATGTGTGTTGTGTTCGTTTCACTGATCAGTTTGGTTTTAATTAGTTATTTGATGTTGTAAAAATCAGGTGCCACGTCATGATTGACAACTGTGAGTGTGCTCGTGATTGGCTCAGATGGCTGTATAGGCGGGATCTCGATACCGCGACTCCACCGCGGATCACTACTGCGCAGACTCTGGCTCCAAATGACGTCACCAGCGCAAGATGGCAGCTCCTGTATGGGATATTTTGGTTTCATATTTTGGCTTCATTTTTGTACAGTGGGAGGAAGTGGAGACGCATCGTCCATCTGTGGTTCAGTCCCAGGTAGTGGTACCTCCTTTTGCCATCCTGCCTCGGGAGGCTGGACTTGTCTATTGAAATTAGCCATTACAAATTGTGGGGAAAATGGGGGAAAAAAATATTAAAAACCTGTAAAGAATTTCAATAAGGCAGGGGGGGCTATGGAGGATTACTTTATTCCTACATATGATGTGATACACAGTATTTTACTAATAATTGTCATTCTATGATTTCCATTTAAAACTAAATCATGTGAGATTTGGCTGAAGTAATCCATTGTGGACCCATAAAGGTCACAGCAATCAAAAACAACTTCTCCATCCACAAATTAAGATTGTGCGATATGTTCGAAGCTCCGGAAAAAGTTAGTAAGTGGACCTTGAATTGGGTTTATGTCATAGAACTACTATTTCAAAAGGTCAAGAATGAACTTGGGGCGGCACGGTCACAGCAAGAGGGTTCTGGGTTCGCACCCACCGGCCGGCTGGGGCCCTTCTTGTGTGGAGTTTGCATGTTCTCCCCGTGTCCGCGTGGGTTCTCTCCGGGCACTCCGGCTTCCTCCCACCATCCAAAGACATGCAAGTTAGGTTAATTGGTGATTCTAAATTGTCCATAGGTGTGACTGTGAGTGTGAATGTTTGTCTGTCTCTATGTGTCAGCCCTGTGATTGACTGGCAACCAGTCCTGGGTGTACCCCGCCTCTCGTCCAATGTCAGCTGGGATTGGCTCCAGCCCCCCGCGACCCTCTAAGAGGATAAGCGATATAGAAAATGGATGGATGGATGGAAGAATGAACTTGCTTAACTTTTAAGCCAAAATGGACAAAGAGTCCTACAAGTGCTACGGATAAAATCATATCAGCTACTACGCTTACATGTCAACAGATCCATTTGACAACTGAGCAAACTCTGACAGCTGATGAAGACTGTGTGATAGTGTTGAAAGCTCCTGAAAAAGGGCAGTAGATGGACCCTGATTTGGCATTGTTTTGACAAACTTCAAACAAATGGCATAAAGACAGTGTCCAGTAAAAACCTCCAATACTATTATTCCACTACAATACAGAGTAAGGACAAAGTAAGTCCCAAGTCAAGACCCACAAGTCCTGAGTCAAGTCCCAAGTCAAGACCCACAAGTCCTGAGCCAAGTCAAGACCCACAAGTCCCGAGCCAAGTCCCAAGTCAAGACAAACAAGTCCCGAGCCAAGACCCAAGTCAAGACCAACAAGTCCAGAGTCAAGTCACGAGTCAAGACCAACAAGTCCTGAGTCAAGTTCCAAGTCAAGACCAACAAGTCCCAAGTCAAGTTCCAAGTCAAGACCAACAAGTCCCGAGCCAAGACCCAAGTCAAGACCAACAAGTCCAGAGTCAAGTCACGAGTCAAGACCAACAAGTCCCGAGTCAAGTTCCAAGTCAAGACCAACAAGTCCCAAGTCAAGTCCTAAACTTTGGCATTAACAAGTCATTATGATTCCGCACCAGAATCAGAAGGTTTTCTTTATTTTGTCAAGTGGAGTCTAAAGTCATCAGATTCATGACTCAATTCTGACTTGAGTCCAAGTCATGTGACTCAAGCCCAAAACTCTGCCATAATCACCCAAAAATGTTTTGTGAATAAGAGACACAGCCATGTGGCTACCCATGGTGACCTCGCTGTGGATGGCCTGGGACCAAAGAAAGATTAGCACCTGCTACGGCAGAAGCAGAAAAAATATAAACTAAAAAGTAAACTGCAAAATGACTCAGCTTTCAAAAGTTGAGTGGTTTTGCATTAATCTGATGATAACATGATAAAATGGTGTGTGTGATTCTTTGCAGCTTACCGGAGGTCTCCTTTGTTCATGTTGGTGGTGGCTGGATGCAGAACTGTCTGGTTCCCCTCCATCTCCACCACACATTTTGACTTTAGGTCTTTTTCTGGATTGAAACAGAAGTCAATGAGAAAAGGGATTTATTTTTAACAATAACATGAAAAGCATGCTTTTCCCTGCAATACAATCAATACCAGACTGCTGACAGATGAATTGGGCTGAATGTAGTCATTTTTGGACATAAAACAAGATGTGAAATGTACAGTGAACACGATTGCTTTTGCAAAAGGGCTACAGTCATCATACTGTTTAAAGAGTTTAAAGAGCATGTATGCACGGGTCATCATAACTTTCCATAGTAGTCACTGACACAACTCTCATCACAGAATAACAGGTGGCATACACTGTGTGTGTGTCAGTTCCTCGTGATTGGAACACAAACTGCTCAGCATGGAGAGGCAGGAAATAGTTTTATTGATGGTGATTCATCCAGGACGCGCCTGTGCAAACATTACATCCAGGTCATTACTACCTGAGCAGACAGAAAGGAAAAGTGGGGTATCAGCTTCTCTTCCTCATTCCTACCTACAGCAGAAGATTTTAAAGGCGGAGACAGTGCTGGAACTTCCTGTCAGAGCAGGAATTAGGGCAAGTGTATCTTGAGATTTTTCCACTGTTACACCTAATTTTGAAAGTCATATTTGTAGTTTCAAAAACCTTTGCGGAAACCCATCTGGAAAGGTGACATGAAAGTAAAGGTAAGTTCAAGGAAGCACACAAAAGCTTGTTATCTATAGTCACAGGCCAGTGAAAGTGCATTACACACGTCACTGTACATGCGTTATAGTCCCTTTTTCTGTCAGGATATGATGTCACTGTCCCTTCCATATTTTTCCATTTCCACTCCCACAGCACTCCTGCTAAAACTTCTCCAAAGAGGGACAAATTAGACCTTTTCAGAGCCGGGCCGGGAAAAACGAACTCTGTACAACACAGGAATGAAGCCTCTATTGTTTGTCGAAAACTACAAATTAAGCCTGGCTTCACAAACCGAAAGAGCGCAGCAGCAGTGCTGATAAGTCCCTTTGGAGCTGGGCAGACTTGTTTAAAAAAAACAACCTTTGTTTGACCTGTGAAAGACGCACTAATGAGCGGCTGTATGGTCCAACTCCTACCTGCTATAAGTGACTGTCACAAGGCTTGTGTGACAGCGCGGGCTACTCACCTCTCCTGTTCATTGGTCGCACACGAACAGCGACCTTTACATTGGAGTGACTGAGGCTGTTGTCATCCATGGCGCCACCTGACCTGCGGCACACGAATGAATGGACACAAGTAAGGCCAGTCGTACTCTGTGTGTACTTAAAACTTAAAATCCCATCGTGTTTCCCCGGGCTACACCTGAACACATCCTTTTATTTTTTTCCAACGCAGCTTCAGTCTCTATAAATAAACACAGTAAGCTACTGACTCCCGCTTGTTATTACATTATTCGTACTTAAACTCAACTCCAAGCAAATTGTAAAAAAAAAAAAAAAAAATTCCACGAAGACATAACGAGCCAGAGTACAAACTACACTGTTAAGAGCAGTGGGCAAACCGTGTGACTGCGCAGTTGTTTCCCTGTCCGACGCCCACAGGCAGCTAGCCTGGGACGCTAACGAGAGCTGGATAACAGCAAACAAACAGAGAGGGGTCACATGTTTTCATAATGACCGCTGGTAAATGTAACTGACCTCGGTGCAGCGCGGTACCGTGTAAGTCCCAACACGCTCACGGCTCACTCCTTCGGCTCTTCCACCTGTTGCATTTCCTGAACCTTCCCGCACAGATCAGTCAAGCCATGTCGGCTCGCAGCCGAAGGGATTTGCCGTGAGATTTAGTGAGACTCCGGGTTCCCCGGCTGCGCTCTGCTCTGCTCTGCACACACCTGCACAGCCGATTAGAGAGGGAATTCAGCGCCGCGGCGCGGATCCACATGCGTCGCAAGTCTGCGCTTTTCCCTCGGAAGAGATTTTGTCTAAACACGTGAAGAAAAAATTAACTAAAATATCCTCAAATGATGCAAATCAAACTGACACAACAGGGATAAAGCTGTGGCACTGTTTTACCCTGGGAACTTTTTAGAAACTTTAATAATCGCCAATTTAATACGGGAAAGGGCGCGTTTACGCCGTTTTACGACACGTTCAATTGGCGTACGAGAGAAGCCGTGTTTGGACGCAGCGTGGAGCTGTTTACCGTCTGTGACGCCCCTCTCGGGTGAAACGACAGATGTAATTCCTCAAACCGGCACACACCCGTTGGAAATTGGACCTTGTAGCTGAAGGAAGAAATGGGGAAGCCAAAGAAAAAGAGTGAGTGTGTGACAAAGTGTTTAAAGTGTCTGAACTGGCTGGCTGCAGCTTGTTGCTAATGCTACCTGCAGGTCTGCCTCCGCCTCATAACACGAGGACAGCGGTATAACTGCGTACACCTGTTTCATTCTTCTTCTGACTTTGAACACTGCATGCTAAAGCCTTGATGCACTCGCTTACTGACAATTAACTTTGCAAACTGTACTGTCGCTCGTTTTCTGGCCAACATTAGCTGTACTGGGAACTTACAATACAGCTACTGTGCATTTTCATTGAAGTACTAGAACAACAGTAATGATTGATTATTGCTTTTTGTCAGGTGACCTGAGCCGAGCTGAGCTGATGATGATGACTATAGCTGATGTCATCAAGCAGCTGGTCGAAGCCCATGAAGACGGCAAAGACATCAATCTCAACAAGTGAGTCTTCACCTGCATTGTCACACAGCCCCGTGTGATCATCTTATTTAAGTTCAAACTAGACACCGCACGCTTTTTATTACAGTTGTATGGATGGAAACTCGTGTTGTCTACAAATTATATCAGATATAAAACAGTGTTTTGTTTTGTTTTTATGAAATAATTCACTTCTTGCTGTGCTTTTAACGCAGTGCTGAAGAATTATAAACAGTCAGTCATGCAGTAAAGTCTGACCATATGATTTGTCATCATGTAAGTCTTAAATCATATGATAAATCCTTTTAAGAAGCCAGCGCAGTGTGTTAGATGCACCGATGCAAAGGCCGGCATCAGCTTAAAAAAAAAGCAACTGTCAGTCAACTATTTGCTGTTGTTAATTGGCTGATTGTGGGATTGTTTGTCATTTTTTTTCTGGCAGTATGTCAATACAACTGTTCAATTAGCAACAGAAGTGCTAATAAAAATGAAATAGAGCTGTGATTCCACTGTGCACGTACTCCTTGTATTGCAGTTGTATTGCATTTAAGACTCTTGAAAAAATGCATGTGTGACTCAGTACTGGCCATGGGTATAACAAAGGATTGAGTACTGGTATTGGCTTCTGTAAATCTACCTTTATTGTGTAGCTCACAGTTCCCTTCTACACTCACATACAACATAATAATACATACTATAAGATCATTTTGACTAGTCATTTCACTGCTTTAATTCAGCTTTTATTTTCCAGCATTACAAATGACTACAAAGATGCTCTCCTTCTACCATGTACACTAGACTGTGCTATTCTTTGCTACCTATGATTCTTATCTGTTTTCAAAAGAGTGAAGACTAAGACTTCTGCTAAATATGGACTTGAAGCCCAGCCTCGATTGGTAGACATCATCGCTGCCGTTCCACCACAATATCGCCGCGCTCTGGTTCCCAAGCTAAAGGCCAAACCCATCCGCACTGCCAGTGGGGTACGTAGCCCTCAAGTTCCTGTCTGTTACTCTGACCCAGGGTCAGCAGTTTAATGCTGTGCTCTGTAAGGCTGTAACCAAACAGTTGAAATGTATTATGTGCCATTTAGCTTAGCAGTTTGAAGTAATACTAAAAAATTGCAGTGACATGAGGATTCGTCCCTGCAGTACATATAGTGGGATTGGCTCATTTATCTGGTGTTAAACTTCACAACATTTCCTCAGAATTTCTCACAATTTCCCCGCAGTTTGTTGGAGGAGTTAGTTAGTTAACAAACATACAGTATGACAATATGAAAATGGATGTAGACCCAGTGATGGAGCTTAACGATGATAAGGTTCTCTTATATAGGCTTTTATGGAAAGTTAAAGGTTGAACATTTTATCAGCTTTAGTTTTTGTTTTGCATGAATTTCATGAAGACATGAACTGTAGCATACTGAAATAGACGGTGACTGTCGCGATTGCTTTTGGACAGAATATATTTAGGAAAGTATGAAAGTTGGAGATGCCTTATTACCTATTTATCGCTTCTGTCTCTGACGCAGATCGCAGTTGTGGCTGTGATGTGCAAACCACATCGATGTCCACACATCAGCTTTACAGGCAACATCTGTGTGTAAGTGTTGCTTTGTATTTGTTTTTTATTAAGATGGCTTAATTTTGTTGCAGATAATAAATGTTAATTTATGTACTGAATGTACAGGAATATAAGTTAAAAGGACAAAAACTGCAAGAGAGTAAGATGGAAACTCTCAGAAGGGAATTCAGTTTTCATTGCTTACGTGTCAGTTTTGTGACGTGTGTTGATGTATTGTTCTTATGTTCTATGTAACTTGTACTTCAACTTCTACTCTGGCAGTTACTGTCCTGGTGGACCAGACTCAGACTTTGAGTACTCCACACAGTCTTACACCGGCTATGAGGTAAGGTAGTTTCAAGGCCACCTTTCTGTTAGTTCACAGGCGCACATTACTCTGCTCAAAGTCATGTTCTTGTCTAGATTGTCTCCAGTAAAATGTGCTTATTCTCTGTAAATTCACCCTGTTTACTGTGACATTATCCATAACTTTGATATATTACTTACTGTCATTATAACGGCTTTTGTATTTGTGCTCTTACTGTGTCATCAAGAGAGTCTTGATTGTCTGTTTGTTTGTAGTCTTTACAATTTGTAGTCCAATTTCTCAAGTCAGAAAGTCAAAGTCTTTGTTTTGGGGTGAACTTAAACTTTAAGATCTTCATTTTCACCATCATTTTTGTCCTTCTCTCTTTCTGATAGCCAACGTCCATGAGAGCAATCCGAGCACGTTATGACCCCTACCTTCAGACCAGACATCGGGTGGAGCAGGTCAGTGTAACCCTGCAGTGTGTACAGCCATTTATTTATTTTTTGTCTTTTCAATGGCTCTTCAATTTAGGCTTGGCTTGGTATTACCATTACACAAAAGTCAATACAATTTAGTGGCTTGACACATCAGCCTCTGTTAAGTACCTGTAGAATTTGTCTTCTTGTACATAGTAACAAGATGTACATGTTGCTAAAACTGCCATTTCCCCAAATCGGCTTCTGTGCAGTGATGGGCTTTGCTTGCATACATGTACTAATCGTAACCATTTATAATATATTTAGTATACAGTTATGAGTGTCATGAGGTTTACCCGCCTGCCAAGACCTGATCCCAATTATGCCATTATTTGAATTTACAGCCACATTAGTCTAATGCAGCAGAGCAAAGGCATTCATTAAAGCAACAGTTTATGTAACAATCTGGGCTGTCTTTGCTAAAGTTCTCATCTGTTTCAATGAGTTTTGGCTGTTGGAAGTCAGTTGTATGTGCAATTGCTGCTGAAAGTATAATTCCAATTTGTTTAGCAAGATATTATGATCAAACGTTTGTGGAGAACATTATTATTATTGTTGTTTTTTTTTTTTAAATTTACTTTACTCCCAATTATCCATTATCTATCAATAACCACTTGTCCTTAGAGGGTTGCGGGGGGGATGGAGCCAATCCCATCTGACATTGGGCGAGAGGCGGGTTACACCCTGGACAGGTCCCCAGTCAATCACAGGGCTGACAAATAGAGGCAGATAACCATTCACGCTCACAGTCACACTTTCAGCCTAATTCATCCTTTAAACTCACTACTCAGGTTCAAATGAATGGGAGGACTGGCGTTTTCACTGCAGCGCCTGATTTAGTCTGAATTCAGCCTTACGGGCAATTTAGAGTCGTCAGTTAGCCTGACCTGCATGTCTTTGGATTGTGGGAGGATGCCTACTCCCAATTACAGCCAATAAAATGTCTCAATATTGTCAAATTGCACTGTTGCCAGTTGTACAAAACCTTGTGTTTTCTGTGCGATGCGCAGCTGAAGCAGCTGGGTCACAGCGTGGATAAGGTGGAGTTCATAGTGATGGGCGGGACCTTCATGGCTCTGCCTGAGGAGTACAGGGACTACTTCATCAGGAATCTGCACGACGCCCTGTCAGGACACACCTCCAACAATGTGGCCGAGGCCGTCAGGTACTCAGTGACACGAAGCTTCAGCCCGTGTTGTCCCCTATGTCTCGTGCCAATAACACATCACACTATAGTAGCAGTCACTTCTATGAAGTGTTTTTTTATTTTTTATTTTTTGTTTTTTTTTAATGGATGAGACACAATACAAGCTAAAGCTTGAACAGAGATAAAACAGCTAAAGATGAACAGAGAGGTGAACGACACTAAAACACTAAGGCACTAAGCCTAACGACAACGACCAGTCGGGGGTAGAGACAGAGTTCAAAAGATGCAGTGTTGCGGTGATGGTGTGAATTGTGTAGGACCCAGAGGAGGGGAGCAGGTGCTCGGTCAGGGAGCTCTGATTATTACTCTCTGAAAAGAATTTATGCGAGGGTGTCCCTACTGTAGGCAGCACCTAGACCTTTCAGAGGGGGCGTATTCGCTGTGGGTTTCAGATCCTGTTTTTCATGTATTACATTTAAATTGACTTAAATGAACTTATTTATTTAAATTTTACATTTACTCAAGTACTGTACTTAAGTCCACTACATTTCAGAGGGAAATATTGCACTTTTTACTTCACTACAATTATCTGACAGCTTTAGTTACTAGTTACTTGACAAATTAAGATTCATTCAAAACATACAGTGAGCTTATAAAATATGATGTTTTGTTATACATTAAACTACCCCACAGTTTATACTGGTACAGCTGAAAAGATTAGTCGATTAAACAATTAGTCAATTAATTGGCAACAATTTTGATAATCGTTTTTAAGTCATTTTTCATGCAAAAACATTTCATGGTTCCAGATTGTCAAATCTGAGGATCTGCTGCTTTTCCTTTTGAATCATTTAACTAATTTTAATTTATTTTAATAAGTTTGAATACTGTACCCTTTGGTTGGACAAAACAAAGAATTGTGAATGTGTCGCTTTGGGCTCTGGGTAATTGTGACAGCATTTCTCACTATTTTGAGAAATTTAACAAACAAAACAATCAGTCAATTAATGGAGAAAATAATCAGCAGATCAATCAGTAATGAAAATAATCATTAGTTGCAGTACTATACAAAGTTTAAAAAAAGTAGCTCCACCTCAACCAACTCCAACAGTAAAATCCTGCTTTTACAATAATAATCTACTGATATAATATATATAATAGTAAATGTCACAGTGGACATTTTTCTTCATCAAGTACTTTTAGTACTTTTATGTACATTTTCCTGATTATACTTGCATACTTTTACTTAAGTAACATTTTAAATGCAGGACTTTTACTTGTAAAGTAGTAGATGGATATTTTTACAGTGTATTAGTACTTTTACCTAAGTAAATGATCTGAATACTTCCCCCACAGCTGGTTATGTATGTATTTGTCCCTATTTGAGCACTATGATACAGTTCTGGAGCAACATTATTGGAAATTTTGACAGTATTTTGATATGTTTATATCACCTTGCAACTGCCAAGTACCACATCTGAGAATAATTAACAATAGTCTCCACCAGAGGGAGCTATTCTACCATTTACAGCGTTTCCCCTCCATTCATTCACTTAGCTTTCCTCTACTGATGGATACTTTTTCCCATAGATTTACTTACATCAACTTAAAATAAAAGATATGGTTCAAGGTGAAGTATAAGGCCCACTTAGCAAGGCAGTGTGACTGTTATATATATATATATATGTGTATATATATGTGTGTGTGTGTGTGTGTGTGTGTATATATATAATATTATTACAGAGCATATATATATATATATATATATATATATATATATATATATATATAGTGAGTATATATACATACATATAAAGATATATAGTATATATATATACATATATGGTATATATGTGATATATACATAGCACAGGAGAGTATATACATAGAGAGCATGATAGCAGACATGGAGGAAGATACATACCATTGGCACATTATTATTATTATTATTATTATTATTATTTATTATATTGTGCATATATGCATGACACATATTACGCATGAATATTACGTATGCATACGTATTATTATTACGCGTATTATTATTACGTATTACGGCTGCACATACATACGCATACGCATACATACATGCGTATGTGGTATTACGCATTATTATACGCATACATACATACGGGCATATAGATATGCGCATTGATATTATTATGATGCGCATATTATTATTATTACATACGTACTGCATGCATGCATGCAGCATGTACGTATTGCATGCATACGTACATATTGCCGCATATTGTTGCATATTTACGTACGTACGCATTATTACGTGCATGATGACATACGTATTATTACGTGGATACATGATGCATATTATTATTACGTGACATACATACGCACATACATACGTATTACGCATATTGTACATGCATTATACGTATTATATTGCATATTATACATACACATACACAAAGACATATATATGTGTATGTATGTATATGTATATATATATGTATATATATATATGTGTATGTATGTATATATATATATATATATATATATGTGTATGTATATATATATGTATGTATATATGTATATGTATGTATATATGTATGTATTTTTATGCGCGTTTACAGCACGATGTGTTTACATCCACTTCACCCCGCCCCTCTTTTCATTAAACTTACCACAACTTAACACCAAACATCCTGTAGGAAGCAAAGATATGATGATTATCTCCACAGATTAAGCTGTTGAATGAACCCATTCAGAATTCAAGAAGAAAATAAGTGAGGCCACTCTCAGTAAGTCCTCTTTAGTTACTTCCATCGATTTCTCACTTACTGAGTTAGACCGGCTTTGAATGAAATTGGCTGCGCGTCTGCTCGGTATGGATGAGTAGCAACTTTTGAGATGAGTTGGGGAAGATTCAAAGTCAAAACAGAAATGCCCATTTGGTGGAGAGTTAAAGACGTCACATAGACGATTTGACCAAATAATGGCTTTTTCACAGGACTGAGGCTGTTTGTTTGTCAGCAGGGGCTATTTAATTCCTATTTTAAGTCTGATAAGACCAGAGTGGCCAGTTTGTGTGAGTGTGTGTCTCCTCCCTTCTGTGCATGTGTTTGTCACCGTGTGCGTGAGTGTGTTTTTATGGGGCGGGGTGTGTGTGAATAAGCTTGCAGGTGTGAGTTTGCCTGACTTTGCCCTGCTCTGCTATCAGCATTCTTCGTTAAGATGCTGTGATTGAGGTAATTGTGGTGGCTGCTGCTCAGTTTGAGAAGGAGGAGGCACTTGGTTTGGCTGGGAACTGTGTGTGTGTGTGTGTGTGTGTGTGTGAGAGATATTTGGGATGTGTGTTTGTGTCTCGAAGAAAGTATGATGCTCACGTCTCTGTTTCTCACCATGCTCACCCAGCTCCTGATCTGATCACAGCCGCAAGATACCTCGAGATAATCGCCTGAGATAATAGACTTTTTATTGATTCATCTCAAACAATCTGATCATCCTCTCTGGAGCATAAACTCCTATAATTGGTGTAAATCAGCCAGCAGACTGTAAAAGATGGACATTTATTGCCAGCAGCTACAGAATCAGAAGGAATATTAGCTGGCATGAGGGGAGCTAATGGTCATTGGAGCAGCTGGACTGGAGAAAATGACAGCTGGCTGGTGTGCCAGGATGAGATGTGTTCGCTTGCTTGTGTTGTTTTTGCGATCTCGATCAGTGACTCAAAGATAAGTTTAGAAGGAGCAGTGGAGTCAGATTCAGACTAGATGAAGTTCAGACAATATCTGTTTTGAGATTACATTTATAGAATGACAAGGTATCGTACTGCGTCACCTACCTAGAGACTGGAGGAGGCATTCTGGGTGTAATGTTTATGGCCTGATAAATGGACAAATATTTGACACACACACACACACACACACATATATATATATATATATATATATATATATATATATATATATATTTATTTATTTCTGAGGGGGACTGCAGTAATATTACAAAATTAGTGATTACACCCACTTTACGTGAAGATAGATACTGATACTAACCTGTAAATACAGTAAAAGAATAACTTCAAATGTTATCAGACGCAATAATCTACATCCCCTTATAGTCAGGACTTGACTGGACATTGACTGAATATGAGTACCTAACTTGCTTTTAATACGAAGTAAACACACATTAATGTCTCTTAACATTTTTTGCATTACAGACTTTTTTTTTGCTATCATCTGTTTCCTTTATTGCATTAGTGTGTCCTTAATGTGAGGTTAGTGTTAACTGTCTGGATAATGAGCCGTGCAAACTCCCAGCATCTAAATTAATGTTGCTAAATGATCCCAGCATATAGAGCACTCCAAAATAGTCAGCAAGACTAAATAGTCAAATTAAAACATCGTTATTATATCAAAGCAAGAATGTTGTTATAAGATATAAGCATATTATGAGCAGAACAGAAATGACTGCGACAGTTTCCTCCTGCAGGTACTCTGAGCGCAGTAACACCAAGTGTGTGGGAATCACCATCGAGACGCGGCCTGACTACTGCCTGAAGCGACACCTCAGCGACATGCTGGGCTATGGCTGCACCCGGCTGGAGATAGGAGTCCAGAGTGTGTATGAAGATGTGGCCCGCGACACCAACAGGTCAGTAGGTCGGGAGGGAATGAGCTGACGGATGTAGATAAGAAAGCAGGTCTGATGGTGTGTGATGGATAGATTAGTTTTCACCTTCAGGCTTTATCATTAAACTGTGTTTTTGTACATGTGCGTTTCTTCCAGAGGCCACACGGTGCGAGCTGTGTGCGAGTCTTTCCACCTTTCAAAGGACGCCGGCTTCAAAGTAGTCGCCCACATGATGCCAGACCTGCCTAACGTGGGCATGGAGAGGGATGTGGAGCAGTTTATTGTAAGCATTCACAAATGTGATATGTTGTTATTTTTTTAACATTTTACATTATTTATACAGAATTATTTTCTGGCTGCCAGGCCTCCATTCGTAAGAGCACACAGCTGTCCAACAGTGTTAGCTTAGTTAGTAATACTTTGTTGTTGTAATAGTGGGTTAGGGTGAGGACCGTACAAGGGAACCATTATAAATAAGTGATATCACCAAGTTCAAGTAGGTTTTATTGTTGAAATGTCGTTCCCTCTGGACCATATCGTGATAGTGATATCTTGATTTGAATTTGGCAAAAGAAAACTACATGTTAATCCTAAGTAGAAATAATTTTTGCATACCATATGTGACCCCACAGCAGTAGCATTATGTTCCTAAATAGAAGACAAAATAATGTTATTGGTATAATACACTACATAGCGTTAGGTTAAGTAAGGGATAATGCCCGACAAGGTGTCCATTATCAGGAATTAATGGACGACGGGGAGGTTCAAGCCACTGCGCGTCAGATGGTTATACTATGCTTATACCACGGTCACTTGCCAAAGAAAAAAAATTAAGACCATTTATATTTTCATTCGGTTTGCAAGCCATAACTCCCTGGTAACACCTGAAGGGCTGACTTAATACCTGGAACAATCATTACTGTCCCATAAGGTTCTTATGCAATGGAAACATTGTTCACTACAGAAAGCTAACGTTATGCTAGCAAGATTCAAAGTCAATAACATTGCGTTCGGTTGACAATGTTACCGTCAAAATATAATTTGACAGTATGTTTAACAACAAGACTATCGAGCTATCCAGCTATGTCATTGTCCCCTAATCAATATAAATTTTTTCAATTGATATTGATTTTCACAAACAGATGATAGGCCATGTGTACTGTCAGCTGCAGCCTGAAGTATCGAGTTGAATAGCAAATGGGATGTGAGACGATCGCTTATGTGATATAAAGTATCAGTAAGTTCAGAGGGGACGTGTACTTCTTGCAGCTTGTGTGTTAGTCGCCATCCTGTGGAGTTCAGAGGAAGAGGCACTGAAGGACTACACTCAGTGATGTAAATAAGATATTCAGATAAACTGTAAACGGAGGCGACTCTGTTGCTATGGTTACTCGTTAGGCTGATACTTTACTATGTAGTCAGCCATTAATTTAGAAAGGTGAACTGACAGTTTCACGGGTGTCACTGCCCAATCCGTATACGTTTTTTTACAACTTTTTAGTTTCCTTGGATCCATACAGGAAACACGGTTTGTTCTGTGCATGTGCTAACATGCTGCTATTTGCTGTCACCGCCTTTTGTTTTTTCTTGAATGCAGAGATTAAAAGCTTCAATTGAAGTCATACTTTATATTGATCAGTGAAACATATCTTTTAGAAATACAAAACAGGACAAAAGTTTTAAAAAGTATTATTTAATAAGGAAACAATATAATCAATCAATATTATATTTGGTTTTATGAAATTATGAGGTATGAAATAGAAGATTTTTTTCTTATAAATAAATACAAATTTTTCTCGTTTATGTAAAGAATGTCAAAAACATGGCTCTAATGAAATGGAAGATTAAATTTTTCCTTATTAAATAAATACTTTTTTTCCTGTTTTGGTAAAGAATGTCTAATATATGGCGCTAAAGGAATAGAAGATTGATCAAATTTATCCTTACTAATTACATTGGAGGCATCATTCTATGTCCCTGTGTTAATGTTTTCATTTGATCCTTTATTGTGAAGCACTTTGTAGAGTCTACATTTTGCTAGTGATGATTGAGATATCACCACTGTTGATGATTTACAGATACATGTTGATTGATGATGCGGGCGCTATTAATAGCCACAGCCGTGCGTAATGACAGTTGCTCTTGTATAGTTGGAGAAACTCGCTGATGTGGCACAATAGGCAAAATGTCACTTCTCCTTTGCCTTTTCATTTACAGGACTAAAACTGACAGAGGTATTGATATGCAAACAGTTGGTTGGGAGGCTGTCTCCATCCATTCATGGTTAACTGTGGGAGTGCAAATGAGGCTCTCGCATGTGCATCAAAATTATAGAGAGTTATAAAACAAAACCATATATATCAAGTGAAAATAAAATAATGGTTATGCATATTTCTGTCTTTGCGCATGCAGAGTTTTAGCCATGATTCTACACAGAGCGTCATGCATCTGGCCCTGGGTGAAATGTTTGTTGCTTTGTGTTACATACCATCTGTTCTGGGTTTTAACCATTGCCTTTAGTTTGGATGGGCACCATGTATTAATCAATGGGCAGTTATAGTCTGTGTAAGGCCCTTAAACCAATGGCTTTATCATAAAGGCCACACTGTCTGCATTGTCGTTTTTCTTTCATCACAGAGATCTACTGATGTCAGAGCACATTCTTTTTTCTTTCTTTTTAAATTATTTTTTTGTTGCCATTTTTCACCTTCTTGGACAGTTTAATAGTGTAGATACAGACAGGAAAGATGGGGGGAGAGAGAGTGAGAAGGGTATGACATGCAACAAAGTTCCTCGGCAGAAATCCGACCAGGGATCTTTCATGGTATGTGGTTTAACCACTAGATCACCAGGACGCCCATCAAAACACGTTCTTAAACATTCGTCATACTCACAGACATGTTTGGTTGTGAGCTGATCAAAGAGGACATTTACTGGATTGGAAACAACTGTCAGTCACTGCATAGTCAAGGTTGGCATGCAAATGTGCATAAAAGGGTAAATATACTGTATATCCTCACTGCAGCGAGTTAAGCTGGAGCTCATGGTCCATTTTATATGACACAATAATTAAAATCCAACTAAAGTAATAGCAAAGAGAAACAAAATGAGTAAAAACTCCAGACTAACAATAACACCAGTAAAGTTATGCACCAAGTCGATGATGAAGCTTATTGTTTGTGACATTAGCAATCATGTCTTCTTCTTTTGCTCGGCATCAGGGTGCGTCATCACTACTTATCTCACAGTGGTATAGTAACAAGTAGGTCCTGCATGTAGCATATTAAAAATAGAAACGGAAAAGCTGTGACAGTCGACTCACAGTCCCAACTGTGATGCGACTCAAAATAAAATCCTGTCAGATGTCTCTCAACAGCAGGCTCACTTTACAGCTCTGATTGGAAACACAGCTATAATGTGAATGTGCAGAATCAAACAATGCTCCTTCCCAACATGCCTGACTGTAGGATGCAAATGAAGACTCAGTTTGAGGCTGTGCACAATTTCAGCTAATTTGGGTTTTTTTGCATTGATAAAACAGAAATCAAGCGATTTAAAAACGGAATGAAGGCAAATAATAGATATTACTAATTGGTGCAGGTGAGACTCTGACGCACCCCTGTGACTCTTATCAAAATATGTCACTCATTGTCTCAGAACCAGCAATAGTAACAATTTCTCTCTCCTTTATCTTGTAATTCAACTGTTTATTATTACAGTTTCTGATTACTGGCAGTGTGGTGATTCACAGGGTTTTGCATTACAATAGAGAAGTCTACAGAGGTGAAAAAGTTAAAAACTTCAATTTTCCTCTGTAATGAGCTACAAATGAAACAAGAAAGGACAACAAAAAAGAGATGGAACATTCAGATGTAAAGTGGAAACAGTTTTGTTTTGCTCAGAGGGGCTGACTGATGAAACGTCTACACTAAGCCGGCTAAATATAAAATACATGTGTTTTTTTTCCACTCCATTGTGGTCCTCTGTTCACACCAAGGCATTTTCAACACTGGAAAACTGAGCTTTTGGATAATGATGACAAACGTCTGGTCGGGCACCGTGTGGCAGTAAAGTTAAAAGAGTAGTGGGACATTTTCGGGAATATGCTTATTTGCTTTCTTGCTGGAAGTTAAATGAGAAGATCAATACTGCTCTCATGCGTTAAGTATGTGTATTAAGATAGAGCCAGTTAGCTTAGCTTAGCATAAAGACTGGAAGCGCAGGGAAACAGCTAGCCTGTCCAAAGTTAAACACAAGACTACAGAGCCTAAGAGCCTACAGCCATGCTAGCAGTGTGAGGCTTAGGCACAGCAGTGCTTTGAATTTAATACTAATGCCAACGTGCTAACATGATCACAATGACAATGCTAACATGCTGATGTTTAGCAGGTATACTGTTAACCATGGTCACCTTCTTAGTGTCATCATGTTAAAGTACAGCTGAGGCTGATGGGAATGTCATTAGATGTCCAATACTTTGTATTTGTCCAAAGTATTGGACAAATACAAATTTTGACTTGATGATGACACTAGATGAAAAGTTAAGGGATTATCAGGTTCATCCTGAGGGGAACAGTGTGCGTGTCAAATTTTAGGGCAATCCATGCAATAGTTGTTGAGACATTTCATTCAAAACCACAACTGTCAAGCTGCTGGTGACGACAGAGGAAAAGCCAGGGGATCACCAGAGTCATCAGGATTCATCCTCTGGGGACCATGAATGTATGTACAACATTTCATGGCAATCCATCCAGTAGATATTTTCTATCTCAACAACAATTACTACTACAACTGGTTGGACAACAATTTGTGGACCAGTTGATCCACAGACCAACAATGCATGGCTTAAGGTCCACCTACAAGCATCTCTAAAGCTCACTAATGAATCCCCCCAAAACTGAAAATGTAGTAGGCAGATTTCAAATGTCAAATTATTTCTATAAGAAGACCACTTTCTGTTGCCTTTAACCTTTTCTGTGATCGCTCATTTTAAATGTCAATATAGCCAATCACAGTGCATAGCTGTTGTCTTTTACTTGTATTTATGTGTATTTCGTCAGGCAAATTGGCGATCTTAAAATAATAATTTGATCAGCTGCCCAACACAGCAGCGTAAAAATGACTGTTGATTAAAAGGTAGTATTTATGAGCCCTGATCAAATCACAATTTTATCCTTGTTCAGTTGTCTGACAACAGAAACAGAATAATATGTTTCTCTGTTTTAAAACTAGCCCGACTAATGGTGGATTTTTTAAAGCCAATACCAAATCAATATTTGAGAGTTTAAAAAATTCTGATAATATATGGGTGGATAGATTCTTTTCCTACATGTCCTGAACCATATCTTTGGCATTTCTATACAGCCATTTCTTTTTTTTTTTTACTTTACATTTACTATTATTTACTTCATTTACTTTACATTTCTCTACTCACTGGCCGACATATACGCTGATGCAGATAAATCTACTATAAGCTAACATTGGTTGATATGTCGGTTGGGCTATAATTCAGACACAGTATACTTTGGGTGATCTCGGACTCGGAGAGCAGGAAAGGACAGAATGGAGGTTTAATGAGCTGAGACTCAGCAGAGAAACCAAAATGTCTGCCCCACTGCTGACCAGCTGTCAGTTGTGATGCACAATTTAGTTCTTTAATCACAGAAAGAGGACAATGAACATGAGATTTAACCATTGTCTTATTGATTTTCCTGAAAAAGCCAGATTGGACGCTGGTGTTATTTAGAGTTGTGTGAAAGCAAAGCACTATTTCAGTTTTTTAGAGGGTATTTTTGTGTGTTGTAGTTAGCGCTGACTGAGGAAAGTGGGAATATACTGATGAAGGCATTCAGGACACCTCCAATCTTCTGAGCATCAACAGCTCTGAGTGCTTCATCTTCACGGAAGAAGATTTAAGTTGTGGAAGAGAGTCTGTGTCTTCCTGCAGATTTGTTACATTACCTCTATGTGTGTGTGTGTGTTTACTAAACCGCTTCTGTGTGTGTGAATGTGTGTTTGATGGTAATATGGAGGGCAGCAGCAGGTCGGCACAGTGAGAGGAAGCAGATTAAATGTGTATTTGGCCCTCAGAGTCTCTTTCTTTGATTTCCTGTAACACTTCATCTGTCACTTCTCCTCTCCCTACACTTAATTTCTTCCTTTGTCTCTGCTGTCTTCTTCCCCCCAGTGTGCAGTCTCAACATTTTCCTCCCCCCTGTCTCCTTGTTTGTCTCTTTCCCCTCATGCTTTTCTCTCCTCTCCATTATCTTTCACTTTATCTTTTTCTTGTCTTTCCTCTCCAGTCGTAACTTTCTCTTCTGTTCTGTCAGACAGTCTCTCTTCTTCCCATCTCTCCCGTCACTTCATCTGTCTCCTCTCTCGTCTCTGTCCTCTTCCAGTCACTCCGTCTCCCTCTCTGCCTCTCTCCCCCTCCTCTCTTATCACACTGACACTTTCAGATTGTACAACTTGTGCGTGGCTCCCCTTTGCTCCTCCTTGCCATATCTAATCTTCATGTCACACTTCATGCTGGTGAGTGGGGGAAAATATGCAGGTTCCTAAACATCTTCACTCCAGGATCCAAACTAAGCATCTCAGGATTTTTCCTGGGATCCATAAAATTCTCTGCTACTAACACAGGGTGCATCTAGAGAGGAAGACAGGAAGTGGAAGTAGTAGAACATATTAGAAAAGATGGGGAAAAATAAGGTAGAGATGAATGTAGAGTTTTTCATTTGGACCTCAGAATCATGGGACACATTTATATTTTTAACAAGTTAGTGTAAGCCTTAGTCCAGGATGCTTCCATTTGGCCTCTGTTAAAGGTACCCTGTGGAGTTTTGACCTTTTGTTTGTTTGCAAGAAAATTACACAGTGCACCTTTAGTCTTTTACCCTCAATTTAACTGTATTTTACATAAAAAGGGAATGGAGTCGGACGGGTGTAACTTGCATTTTGTGCAAAAATGAAATGTGTATATTAAGTTAAAACTCGTGTTTGGTAGTATTAGTGTCCCAATATATTGTATGCTTTTATGTCATGGCCAACAATACGTACAATAAGAAGAAATCATTGAAAAGATCAACTTAATTAGCATCCCACGTCCATGTTTGGCTTTGGTTGCTTTGTTAAGTTTTTGATAATTTGACAACTTAAAAGACTTTTACTATAATGGACTGAGGACGTGTTGCGAGTGCAAATACAGATTTGGCTTACACAATTTAAGATATTAATTATTTAAGAGATATCGAGTATTTGCATGTAAAGAGTTTGCTCTTGTGCATCACATACGGACCAGCTATTCACAGGTAAACTGACCAGTCAGAGGCTTTTGTTTTGAGCATGCAGTGATAAACAGATCTCTGCTCCTTAAACATGGTCAATGCTGCAGATGAGCATTTTCACTGCATAGTTAACCTGAAACCATCTGTGTTCTATATATGTGGCTAAATTGTTTTGATTTGGTTGCATCTGCTACTATTGAGTCAATATTTTATTTATTTTTTACAGAGTAAAGACTTAAAGCTGCTCTAATCAATATTTTTCTATTAACAGATCAAAAGACTACATGTCGTGTATAAGGGGTTGCTCGCAGTGATAGCCACAGAGGATTATCACAGGGATCTGCAGTTATCTTCAGCTCTAAAGAGCTTGTTAGTGTCTTTTAGCTCATTGTTTTGGTTTTAAGGCCCGCAACTTTATTGTCATTTTCAGCTGCAGCTAGGAACTGTTTTCAGCAAAAAAAGCTGAAATACACCCACCATATGTTACCTGTCCTGCACCAAATGACAGACAATGTTAGAGACTATCTGATTAACATAATGGAGCACTTAGCAGCTAAAGAGCCTGATATTTCTCTCAAGAGTTGGTAGAGATCAAAAACAGAACTAAAAGGAACGTGAATATTGGACTTAATTTCATCAGGTGACCAGAAACATGACTCCAAATGAATGCTTATGTTGCTCTGTGTCTGCTCGATGTGTAAAAAAGCAACTATTTGCTAACACGTTAGCCATATCGTCTTTAGATGATTATAAGAAGGTGATGATATGTGAGTGTTGTGTTTGCAGCTTGTTGCACTGCCCCCAAGTGGCCAAAAAAATTAGTTATTGTAGGTTTAATTCCGGGCATGGCTGTTTGGAGCACGTGCCCGTTCCGACAGACAGACAGAGATTTCTTCCTTTATAGTAAGGTGATGTTGCTACAGCGCCACCTGTTGGCCAAATGGCACCAGATTTGCATTCTCAGCTATAGCACACACTGTATGGAATATCAAAAATCCCAAAAAGTAACTTTTTCCGGTGTGGTCCAAAGATGTTCTGTACAAAATTTGGTGACGATTTCTTAAAATTAGTAGGAGTAGTGAAAACACAGATTTCGACAAAATTCAAAATGGATGAAAATCAATCTAGACATTTTATCAAGTACGATGTGAAATCAAAGACAATCCTCTGTCACTATAAAAATGACAGTGGAAGTATCAAAAATGAATTTGACCCAGGAACACTGAGAATGAATGGGAACACATAGACTGTACCAGTTTTCACCGGATTGTCTACATTTTTCTACAAACCAAAACTTAAGCCATTAGAATAATATTAAAGGTGCTATAGTCACATAAAGGTCCACACATAAGGGCTTAAATAAAACAATTTTGTTGAAAAAATTAAAGATTTGGATAAATAATTGTTATCTCAAGACTAATCAAAGTATTTGTGGTGATAATTTGGGCCATAATTGTGCAGCCCGTCCTACACTTGCCCTGTGACCCTTAAAAGGATTAAGCAGGAAAATATAATGAATGGACAGCATGAATGACAATTCCAGCTCATAGATTTTGTTTGCAGGCATTATCCAATTTGATGAGAATGGGAAGCAAATGCTGCAAATATGATGCAAATAGCAGCTGAGGTTTACTTAAATATAAAACAACCTCCGTGAAAATTGTTAATGATAACTCCATTCAGGCCGTCTCAGTACAGAGCTCTTCACTACTGGTTGCCAGCTTATGAAGCAGGGATCTCTTCATTTTCTTTTCTGTCTGCATTAATCACGTTCATTCAAACATGCTTCCTTTTCAGCCATTATATTGTATGTATTGTCCTGATCAGCCTGGAGGACCGCAGTAGGCAGAGAGCAGCAGCAGGAGAACGTTGCATCCTCCTTGCGTCTATCATGGCTGTCCTGATAATGAAATTCGATTACAACTTCCTCCCAGCCTGAGAATCCTCTCTCACTTATCTCTCGGGTACAGATGCTCCCTGTCCTGTTAAGCATCCTTAACAGGGTTCCTCTCCGCTGATCAACAGGAGCTCTGATATGTGATCCAAAATGGTAGCAGGTGCAAAATCCCCAAAATAGTGTCTAGTCTCCTTTTTTCTTTTTTTTTTTTGGTATCGAAGCATTGTTATTTGTCAGATTTGCTCCCCCCCCCCCTCCTTTTTATGTTTAGTGCACTGCAGGGCCATGTGAGACATGTCCTCGTGTGATTATGAGCTGTAACGAGAGAGAGATTAATGAGATACTGATAATGCTGCCCATTTTGGAGAATGTGCCTCGATTCCAGATCTTCACGGTTCTGATCATGGCAGTTAGTGCAGAGAGCAGGAGAATGACTGGAAATCACACTGATTCCCTTCACTGCACTAAACCAGACACCAAAATTTGTCTCCTTCAATTGAATAACTGAGCACTGTTGTGCTACCTCTTTGATATGTGCTTTATACACGCTCAGTGGATGTCTGCTTTTATGCTTAGGAGTCAGTGCCTTTGCAAATGGACCCTTTTTTTATTGAATGTTCTGACACTTTTCTTTGATGCTGTCTGCTCATGTACGAAAAGCCATATGAATGAAATAAACTGCAGGCATTTCTGTAGAACCACTTTTACTTCCTTTCTCTTCATTCTTTTTTTCCACCTCTTTTCTCAGTTTAAAGAAGCTACGTATCTGTTAGCATGACAGTCAAATTTAAAACTGCAGATATATCGGTGTATAATAACTTTCAGTCCGTAAAGTGTGGTAAAGCAGACAGTGTCAAATAAATTGAGATTGTGTCAGTAATGCCATTCTCTATGTGTTTCTTGCAGGAGTTTTTTGAGAATCCGGCGTTCAGGCCCGATGGTTTGAAGCTGTACCCAACGCTTGTGATCCGAGGTACGGGTCTGTATGAGCTGTGGAAGACAGGCCGATACAAAAGCTACACACCCAGTGCCTTGGTGGACCTGGTGGCCCGAATCCTGGCGTTGGTGCCGCCCTGGACACGAGTCTACCGGGTGCAGAGGTGAGACAATGAATGGGCCTGATGGTGATGGTTGTTAAAATATAGTATAAGCATAAAATACTATATTATAATAATAATAATAATAATAATATAAGTACAAAAGGCAGAGCACTGGCTAACTGTAGCCCCAGAGTGCCTCTCACACATAGCTGCTGGTTGCATTAGCATTAGCAAGCCTGTTAAGTGCTGGGAGAAAAACAACATTGTACATGAATGAGATCTATTCCTCTTCATTTGACTTTCTCTACAATTTAAATGTAAAAATGCCTCTTAGCCTCCTGCCTTCCACCCAGTATAGATCAAATGCATCAGTGATCAGACACATAACGATACTGACAGAATATTGTACGCGGCTGCAGGCAGAGCTGCCCAGATAGTGTCAATTTATTAATCAAACCCCTGGCCCAAGCAATACGACAGGAGACAGAACTATAGGGTATATCTATAGGAGGAGTGGAGTATAAAGTAAGTTTGCATGCAGATGATACACTGGTCACAGTCATGGACCCAGGTTCAGGCCTGCCTCTACTAATGAAAATGCTGGAAACGTATGAGGTATATTCAGCCAGAATCAGATCAGTTCAAATGAACGTTCTTCCCAGATCATTATATCTTTTCCAGTATCACTTCCAGTAGAAATCCCTCAGAAACAATTATTCACGATTCATTTGGGATAAAAAGAGACCACGGGTGAAGTTCTATTCGCTTTAGCTGCTGGAGGAGAGGGGCCCGTCTTTAAGGGATTATTATTTATCCGCTCAATTGAGACCTCTTGTATACTGGTGTAACCCGTCTTATGTAGCCAAATGGAAGAATATGGAGTTATCTTTAATGGATACACCAATGCAGTAATTGCTTGGCTGTGTTGGCAAGGAGGGTTAGGGTTGGCAAGGAGAAGGAAATATTACAGAGGGCAAGTCAATGGGTGAAGTATGGGTGGAAGTGGTTAAAAATTTCCAACTCCAAAGAGAGGTTAAACTGCTTAAAAGGCAGGCATATGGCCCTGAATTTACGCCAGCGTCACAAGATCGTAGATATAGACAATGGATCTGTTCTAGTATCACTTCCATATGATTGTTATGGGAGCTCAATAGTTTTGATAATCTATGTCGGACATATATATGGGTTGGGTGGGCAGGACTGTTACAGGTATTTACAGCTTTGTGATTATTTTTGTGAAAACGTTAAAGGTTCTAATCCGAGAGAGACACCAATTGTTATTCATATATTTATTGATACTTATAAGTCAGGAAGCAATAAAGGTCTTATAAGCAAGTTCTACCATGGCATCACATCACTGAATAAGGGCACTACAGACTATTTTTTTTATAACAGTACAACATTCACCTCCCTCTATCTTGGACATATCCCTGATGGGCTGAGTAAAGATGATGCCTACCTCTTAAAGATTTTGCTGGCAGCAAGTAATAAGGCCATTACAAAATACTGGCTTCAGAAAAACGGTCCCACTGCTGGCCTCTTTGTCAATATTGTTAAACACCTACATCTTCTTGAACAGTTGACCTACTTCATACGACTCTAAAAAGAAAAACGGTGGGAAAATGGTGTGTTTATTTAGCCAATGAGACAGATATTTTATAATTATTGTATGTTCCATGTGCAATATTTTATTTTAAATTAGGGAAATTTGCCTTGATTTACTGATCGTTCCATGACCTCGTATTTGTTTGCTTTTTTGTTTTTTTCTATTTGCTTTATCCTTACTGTCCTTCACAATGTGAAAAATGTTCATGAATAAAAAGTAAAAAAAGTTATTCACAAAGCTGATGAGAGACACTTTTAGTAAGGAACAAAGAGAACTCCTAAGGACATGTTAGGTCATGTTTCATCAGTGAACTTCATCGCTATGTTCACACTGATTTGTGTTTGACAGGTGACTGGTCTGTGTCAGTGAATGTGAAATAAAATACTCCAGTAATGGATAGATGAATAGACAGACAGACAGACTGTGAGTAGGCCTCTAACATCTCAGACTCAATAACTACTTTTAAAATGCTTTGTGAATTACTTTTAGACCAAAAACACCCTAAACACGTCCCTTATTTTGAGTTTCTCCTAACTCAGTTAGAGCTACTTTTAGCCTTAATATACCATTTTAAAGCTATTCTTCCATCATTTTATGCATCATCTGTCTTTTCCCTGCTTCCTGCTTTTGTACCACCTATCAGGGACATCCCCATGCCGCTGGTGAGCTCCGGAGTGGAGCACGGCAACCTGCGAGAGTTGGCACTGGCCAGGATGAAGGACATGGGCACTGAGGTGAGACTCAAAGGCCTCTCGTATTAGACTAAAAGACACCGTGTCAGCTTATTTCGAGTGAAGAAGATAATAGACTTTTCAGCTGGGATGCGATCCGAAGAGGTACCTGGAACTCAGACAAATGCTGACTGACTATATATTGCTATGATAGAGAAAGATGACAGATTAAAAAACTCGCTAAGTATAGTTTAGAACTGTCGGAGCATAGAACTGGAGCACCTTCCCTTCCACCACCCCCACATTTATTGAATTTATGTTGGAAAGTAGAAAGTTCATCCAGCCCGAAACACCAGGCCAGGGTGCACCCAATAGGCTCACCAGCACAACACGTGAGGCAGAAGACCCCTTACCAACTTCCATCAAAAAAGACTCAGGATAAAAAGACTCATCCAAACTGTTCATCAGAAAGCACCTATGGGGTAAAGAGCCTTCTGTAACCTTCTGTTAGAAACAAGCAAGGCATTTATCGACCGTCTGGCTGAAATAACACCACAAGAATCAGCGCGGCTGCCTTTTTCCCACCACCACCACCACTAGTAAAACGTTTTGCTTGGCTCTACTATCTCCTTAATACCTTTTTATAAATTGCATTATTCATTATTAAAGACAGCATTCACGATAACTTGCAAAATCTTTTTTACAGGCTGAGGCTTTGTTTTTGTACAGTTAGGGTGGTGGCACCACTTAATTTTCACCAAACTGTTATGTTGTGATGAGTTCAAATTATTCAACCTAGTTTCCCCACTGAGTTTTCAAAACTTTTTCAACCATCTTGCAGCTGAAATGCAACTCACTGTACGTGTCTTCTTGGTGTTAAAAATAAACCTAAATTCTCTAAGCGTTATCTCTCTAATCTCTAAATGAGTGTCCAAAACTTGTAGTTCATCCGTGTAACTGAAAGCCTTTAAAGTCATAATCCTTACGATATTAGTCCTGTTTGATTTTGGCGACATATGTGGTTGCCGTGGTAACAGCAAGTGCAGTTTAATACTATAGGTTGCAGAATTCTGAGGTCAGAAATACAACAGAACTGGTGTATCTGTTTACAGTGCAGCCAAACAAACTCACATTGTTTTAATAAAGAAAGTCAGTCACTACTACAATCTGACTTCATGCTGCAAGCAGCAAGAGTAGTTTTCCACACAACAGCAAGTCACAGTAAAGTTGGCTACGTTGCTGAGGAGTTGGCTACTTGGAGCTCTTCATCTACCAGCTCACTGTGGCTGCTCCTCACTGCTCGTTACTCCGACAGATTTCAAACTGATCTACTGTAAGAAAAAAAAATTGCCAAAATTACCGTTTTCTTGTTTGTAGACGCCACATTTTTGATGATCGATCACAGTCAGCGCTAACCTCAGTGACAATCACATTGTGTTTCCTGTGACTGCTTCACAATAAAAGTCACCATGTGTTTTGCCAGTTGAAAGCCATTAATGTGAAGCAGCGGCAGTAGGGAATGTGGGTTAGCATTAGTAACTTAATACAGCTCTGACACAGCTGTAGCAGAGTGAACGGTGAGGCTGATAATTATATCTCGTATCTCATATCACATCTCTATATTGAGAGGTATTAACACAAGGGTTTCTTAACTGGTTTGACCCATTTGAATGTTTCTCTATGTGCAGTGTCGAGACGTGAGAACCCGAGAAGTGGGCATCCAGGAGATCCACCATAAAGTCAGACCGTACCAGGTAATAGGCAGCATCTTGGAGATGAAGTACATTCACTTTTATAGTCAGAGACCAGTGGATGAAATGTTGTGGCGTTGTATTGCTCAAGACACTGATTATAAAAAAAGGCTTCTATTTACCAAATGGCGTGTGTTTTTTGTACAACCACTCCCTTCACTAACAAAGATGAGTGTGTGTTCAGGTGGAGCTGGTGCGGAGGGACTATGTGGCTAACGGCGGCTGGGAGACCTTCCTCTCCTACGAGGATCCGGAGCAGGACATCCTGATTGGCCTGCTGCGCCTGCGACGCTGCTCCCTACAGTCTTTCCGCCCAGAGCTGAAAGGGGGCGTGTCCATCGTCCGCGAGCTGCATGTTTACGGCAGCGTCGTCCCTGTCAGCAGCCGAGACCCCAGCAAGTTCCAGCATCAGGTGGCTATACTACAGACTCTACATATAAAGTAGATACCCAAACACTTTGATTTCTTTACCAGCTGTGAATCTGATTGTTTTTCTCCGACACTGTAAGACATCACTCCTGGATCTTTGATGCACATGAGACTAGAAAAGTTTTAGATGACTGAGATTGACCATAAAATAAGGCATAAGTAGCCCAAAGTGTTTGTAACTCCTTTATTTGTCCCTTTCCCTCCTTGTTTAGGGTTTTGGTATGATGCTGATGGAGGAGGCAGAGAGAATTGCCAGAGATGAACATGGCTCTAGAAAATTGGCTGTTATCTCAGGTGAGAAACAAAACGGCACAGGAGAGCATCATGTGTCCTCTCTTTAGACATTAAAATACAAACATCTATTTAAGCCATATTATGTATTTTAATATGTCAGCACAAAAACTAATGTCACATGTGTGCAGTTGTCATCAGGTAGTAAACATACTGCAAGTTAAAACATTTAAATGAGACAATACAGGATGATTTAGGATATAAATTTGTGAATTTGAAGTTAGTAAAGTTTGTACCTCTTTAAGATATTTAAGTCATTCAAGCGTTTCACCGACTTCATACAGAATATTTGAGACTTATTTTCAACTCTGTCAAAAGATTTCTACGTCATGTTCTGAAGTCATTTATAAAGCCTGTCCAATACTGGATTTTTGAGGCTGATACGATGTCTGTACCATATATCGGCCAATATTGTTTTTTTTAACATAAAGGGTCCTATTTTAATCATGCAAGCCACACAGGATACGCGACCCTGTGCGCGTAAGTCATTGGTGGAGCAGTCTGTCAATCCCACCTAACCTGGTAAATGCGTCATGATTGGGCTGTACTTCAGCAGAGCACAAACAGTAGGTTAAGAGCAAATGCCCCTGCCTCCAGGATCCCGACTTTTTTTTTTCCCCCAGACGGTCTGTTTCGGAGTTTCAGACCAGAGTTGCGAGACAACGCTGCCAGAAATCACATGACTCGCAAGCTCACAACTGCGTGGGCAGATCTCTGAAAAATGGGTGTTCTGAAAGAACAGTGCAATACAAGTGCAAATGTACATCTGCAAAAGTTTCAAAATAAAGATTTGCCCTTTCAAAACTCTATAAAAAGAGTGCTGCAGTGTGAAGAAGGAAAACTCAAATACAAAATAATGTTTGCAGAGATTTTGAATTTTTTCAATGTTTTTTTATTCTACTAAATAAATTCATTCTACTGTATCTTACATTGTAAATGGTCAAATCAGATCATATTTGATGTGATACAGTAGCATTTGCACAGTAATGTATTTAAAAAATACTTGCGCTGGTCGTTGCACTGCCACAAAAATAGGGCCCATCATCAAATAAACATTTTTCATAAGGATCCCTTAAATTTGATTATTAAAGAATTGTGACCAGTATATGTAGCAAGTGGGATATTTACAGTTGAAAAATAAACTTGTCAGTGCTCCCTGGTGAACAAGGATCAATAATGTAATAATGTAAAGCAGTGTTACAGTTTTAACACCAGTTCTGTGGTTCTCCTATACTGAGCTCCTTGGTGTCTTCTCTGGTGTGTTTTGCAGGTGTAGGAACAAGGAACTACTACAGAAAGATGGGCTATGAGTTGGAGGGGCCATATATGGTGAAGGATCTGTATGGACCTGGAATGGACTGAATGTGCACAGTGTTTTTATCTGGACAGTGGATACATGCACACAAAAATAATTTTATTTATCAAGACAATATTCTCGGGACTTGATTGCTGCAGTATGTTTAGTGAAACTTGTTCTGTTTTCTTAGCATCAGAGGAGATAATGGATGGCGCTTTCTCCCAGTCCATGCTTTTTATCTGGTGCACACCAGGCAATGCTGTTGCATCTTCTCCACTTTATTTAGATAAGGAGACAGTGTGAGAGGGTGTAAGGAATAAAGTAAAGTTTGGGATTTGGGATGAAGCCAGAGCATCTTGTGGACGAGGTTTTGTGTTCAGTTTGAGATGCAAACATTCTTTACTGCTACAGTAAAATAATGTTGTTGTTTTTTTTAAAAAAAGGTAAAATTTTTGTCTGCTTCTTTTCCTAAACAGGTACTAAAAAAAACACACACACAATAGCATGTTGGTATTTTTATAGCTTTCCACATTGAAACAAATGGGTACCACCAGTGCCTTGCCAGTGAACTTTGTTTCAGCAAGCAGTACTGATTCACTTTGACAAGATAGGAGAATAATCCTGCTGCAACATTTTTAATTCTACTCAAATGTCACATGTCTGGTGAAGAAAAATCTGAATGTCTAGGTATCCCCTAAATAATTTTTGTGCCTTTGTCTAGGATGAGAAACCTGTTTAGCATCATGGTTTGAGTTAATCATGTTTATGTTGCAATTAAATAGAAAACCCATTGAGTGAAAGCGTTCATTAATGGTTGGCAGTCGATGAATGAACAGTGGGAAGTGTCCTGGCTGGGCAGCCGTTGTGTAATTGCACAATTTTGATTTATAGGGCAGGAAATTGAATATTAGTGTTACATAAATTGCTTTTTAAAGCCCCAACGTTAATCCTATTTCTAGTTTATCTGTCACGCATTCTTGGGCTTCATGTATTCTGGTAAATTCCAGATGTTGAACACATCGCTCGACCATTTTTTCTCAAGGAATAAAGTATATTTCACTTACTGTTTGTGTCCTGCTTTGTGAGAGAAGTTCTTGCAGAAATCTTTGCGAGACATTTCAATAATTAAACCTAAATGGCAGAATAGCCAAAAGGGTTTTAGCCTCCAAAGAAAGGTCACATCAGAGTGGCTCCTATAATGTATTCCCCAATGTCAAGGGTGCCGGCCCTAGCTGGAGACCCCTCATGATTGCCCTACGAGAGTGTTTTACTGGCTCATTTGACACAGCCTTTCCAATTACATCTCCATCAGTTACCTGTCTATTGAACATTGACTGAATGCTGTGTTCAGCCACACTGTTACTGGAAAGGGTTTGTCATTTGAAAAATAGCTAGCAATAAAGCGCAAAAGGCTCATGCGGCGACCTGTGTCTCATATAGATTCCAACTGCACTGGGCGATTGAAGCTGAACGGCCATGCGTAATTTCCTGGATGCGGCCCCTGTGTCGTGACGGTGTTGTGTGTTGGTGTTGCAGTCCTGACGCATTGAGGAATAGGCCACACTCAGGCTTTCTCTCCACGCTTGCTCACTCCTGCTATCAATTGTGAAATCTGAAAGGACTTTCCCTGCGCTCACACTCGCTGACTCTGTGCCGAGCTGATTTGTGCTGTAGAGGAGGCAGGGTTTGGTCTAATCTTCACTGCAACATGAGCAGAAGTATAGCAAGTTCAGTTAAGCACTGCTGAAGTGAAGGTTACAGGACTTGTCTACAAAATTTACCAGAGTAAAAGAAGAGAAAAAGGATCTAGGTGTGTTGTTGCTGTACATATTCTACTCCTCCCCAAATGTATGCATTATCTGATTTGAATTCATTGTTGTAAATAATGTAATTGATCATCACCAGTGTAAGTTTACACTGCTTAAGATGTAAAAGACTGGAATGGATACTTCCATACCATCCATATTGGTGCTGGACTAAGTGGTCCATCATAGCCAATGCGTAGTGTATACAAGTTAAGTGTATTTGCTTAAAACCTTGCTTGGAATTACATAATTTTTTAGCTATGCTAGCATCGTGGCTCTGGGGAGGGCAATGTTAGCCTGTCAGTCTATGGACATTCATGGTCCCCAGAGGATGAATCCCACTGAGTTTGGTGATTCTCTGACTTTTCATCTGGCGCCATCATCAGATCAAAATTTCAGTTTGCCATATACCTGCAAAACTAATTAAACTAACATTCCCATAAGCCTGCTGTACTTTGTGTTTAATGCTTATTAGCTAATGTTAGTAGGCTGAGGTCACAAAAATGGTGTGCTTGGACAGTGCTTGGTTTCCAGTTTTAGTTTTAAAGGATATGTTCAATCTTTTTTAGTCTGCCTCAATACAATACTGACATGCCCATATATACACTGAGTTATTCATCGCTGTAATCACTCCTCTTGTCCTGCTGGCCATAAATGGATCCCTTACTAATGCAATTTCATTTGTGAGAAATGAGGGACCAAATCACCAGTCATCTTTCTGTGTACCATTTGCATTATGCTCAACTGAAGTGAATAAGAGCCTTCAGCAGCTCAAGTTCTAAAGAAAGTCTTTTTAGCACAGAGCTCCCTTTTAATGTTACTATCCCTCCACGTAGCTCAGTGAGAAAACAGAGGGAATTTTGTACTGAAAAGACCATAACTTTGGGAAATGCCTACTTGATTTGACTAACTCAGACTGCTGAAGCCTCATACTAGCTTTGGCTGAACTTAATAATGCACTTCACAGCCAGTTTTGACCGGAGGAAAGACTAAAGGAATTCTTGAAATGCACATAATCTCCCGAATCAGTCATCAGATCCAAACATGCCAATCATGAATAAGTATGAAGATATTTTCCCACCATACTTTAGTACCCTTAAACTTCTGTACTATCAATTCCTCTATCCTCTCTTGAGAAGTGGGGAGGTCAAAGGTAAATAGGTGGGAGGATGGTTACTTTTATGTTAATGCTGCATTTATTTATTTTATTTTTTTTTTGTGGGTCACGATCCCCACTTCAGCACAACTGCAAAGCATGAATTTTACATAATAAGTCATGTTACTACTCATCAAGTTAAAATTTCATATTTATTTAAATGACATTACACTTAAAAAGTTTCTGGACACAATTCATGTTATAATACATATCCATTTTTTCAGGCATGTGAGCAAAAACAATCTGAAATCAAACCAATAGTCATCTAAGACATGGACTATCAATGACTAAGACTGATGACCAGTAATATATACTGTGGACTCTGCAAGGATACGATCAGCAACAATCCTAATGCCCGGCTTTAATTTCCTGTTCATGAGGAGGTGGTATATTAGTTATCGTTAGTCATTGTGAGCCTCCTGCTTCTATCCCTTTTAGTTTTCAGTGCAGGTATCACACAAATGCTCACACAGCAACATCGTTTGACTTCACTTTCAAAATCCTCTGTACTTTAAAAAAGACATCCTAAAATGTTTCTCACTCACAGCAAACTGGTGATATGATGAGGAAATATTTAGCCCTCCAACAAATACTGCTGTATTTAAAGTATGTTGACTCAAATCTATTGTACATTTTGAGGTTGTACTTTGGTGTTGTTGAGTTAGACTGCATTATATAGAGAGGTGTTCATAATATAATGTCCAACTTAATTACTCAAAATGTATTTGGAGAAAAAAACACCACAAACTACGGCTTTAGCGTAGCGTTGAGTTGGCCACAGTGTCAACAACAATTAAGACTCAGTGTAACAAAGGTAGTATCTATTACAGGGCTATTATAATGGACAAATGTTTCTATTTTTTTGGTCACTCACTTACTTTACATATTTAAGACATTTGGAGGCCAAGTGAACCGTTAGATCCATGCTACATCAATGCATGGTGGAAATATTTGGGTGAGATAATAAGCACAAAAGAATTGCAAGTTAGCTATGCTATTCAACAAGTAAAAAGCTCATTGTCTGCAAATGAAGTCAAAATGAACACCCGAAATAAAGATGAGATAATGGGGAGTCACCAAGACACGGCAGACCCAGATAAAAAGCAGAAGCAGTAACCCCTTACATATCATTTCAGCCATATATACACACTAAAATTGATTTTCTATGTCAAGCATTCAAGGCGTAAGCAACAGCATGGTGCTTACATCAAATACAGCTTGAGTAAGTCCCACTAGATCTCTATATGGACTATTGCATGTTTTGTCTGCAGTGCAGTCAGGGGCTCTGTGGACCTCCTCTAGTTCCTTCCTATTTTCCCTTTGTGTGGTTTTATGAATTGAGCCTCTGTTTCGGTGACAAAAATAGCACCCACAATCCCACATAATCATACATATTTCTTATCCCCACTTCCCTGTGGCAGCAAAGTGGCTATTGTTTACACATGTAGGAAGCACTGGAGTCAGGGGGTCCGCAGTCAATATCTCCATGGAGTGGCTATAGTGGTTATAGCCATTATGGTCTCTTAAGCACACTTTCTGTCAGTGGAAGTCCTCTTTCAGAGCAGAGCGCACTCTGGCCTCCAGCTGGTCTGCTGGGGGCCGAGCATCCGGGTTTGAGGCGAGCATGTCTAAAAGCAGGGCGCACATGGCTGGACCGGGAGGGGGTGGCAGCGGGGGCGCCCTCTTAAACTTCATCGGGATACACAGCTGGTGGTCGGCGTTCTCCCACAAAGCTTCCCCCAGTGGCATCAACCAGCCTGAGCGACCCTTGCACACGTAGGCCCCTAAAGAGGAGAACACGAGGGAAGACGCTGTTAAGTCATTGTGCAGGAGGTTCCTGACTGACGGCAACAACAGAGACTGCAGGGAACCACTTGATCTCAGTGATTGTGGGCCACACAAGTATTTGTAAGTAGTCAAGTGTCTACTGGTGTGACAAGTTTCCAGTAATTGCCAACAGAGCCCAAGTGCCCTTAAGACTATTAAGTGTGTGGAAGACTTTGAGAACACACGCGCTCAGAATGCATTGTTATTAAAACAGGAACAATCACAATCAACTAACAATAAATGAAAAACACAGCACACACAGTATGAGGCTGAGGCTGTAGGAGCAACACAGCAAATAAGAGTCAATACATAAAATGAAACAAAAACAAATTTTACTTTAATGTGACAATTATTGAGCTGACAAAATCAGATATGCTCTTTGGGATATTACTCAAATATAAATATTGAGCTCATTATTTTGCGATAACCATCTTGAATTCTGCCAAAGCGATGTCGTTATTGTATGTAAAGAAAACAGACGAACAAAGACGAGAGCGAATGTATCACATTCCTTCAGCTTTGGGAGAGGCTGACTTCTTTATATCTTTAGATTAAGCTTTATGCATCATCACTACATTATATAGCCAATATAATGAAATGTATTACACTTTTTCATTCATCATCATTTGGTCGACATAATCCAACATCAGATCATTTGATCATGCTAATGATAAAGTCAATCCATGATGATGTTGCTTAAACATTGTCAGACAGCTAATCTTCTTATAGTTGCATTATAGCCAAACACTGCACTGGTCGTATGCAGTAGGTCTTGATGAACTGTGGGACACAGTTGGCTGTGAATGCTGCTGTGAAGCTGTATTAAGTGTGTAGGTTAAGAGTACTGCATGTTGACATTTTTCCAGAAGAGGGGTACTTGCCTCATTAAACTGATTAGTAAATATGCACTTAAGTGCTCAAGACCAAAACTGCAGGCACCAGGATAGACCCAAACAATGTGACAGAGCATTATTTAGTTTGTGAACATAAACCTACAAGAGGCAAAATATATCTAGCAGCTCTATGTCTATTTCAAGAGAATTAACATTTTATAGAAGAGGCCAAATTACCAGATATGTTTTCTAAATGCATCATTTGCTAAGTTCCTGTCATGACACTGTAGAGGTTTTGGCCACTAGTAGCACTGACGAGCAATGTATTAACCTGAGTTAATATGAGTGTGTCCCTGTTTTGTTTGTCCTCATGCGCACGCACAAGAATGTACATGAGCACGGGTTGACGACACGCCCATTCCTGCCAATAGTTTCACGCTAATTCACTGATCTACAGGTGGCAGTAATGTACCGAAAACACAGCAATGTGCCAGTGACGGCAGGGAGGAAGACTGCCTGCAAGTAAACGTGGACATACACAAATACAGGTTAAAAACTTTTTTCTTTTCTTTTTTAAATTGGCTTTGCAAATGTTTTATGAGGATAGGAATGCATTCAACATGTTTGTTAGGCCTCAGGGATAGACACAGTGACGCTTGGTGAGTAACACTGAATGTAAACTGAAACATTGTTCACAAGAAAAACTCCACAGTGCACCTTTAAAGCCCCTACAAACCCATGGTACCCCCCCCCCCCCACACACACACACACTTATTTTGCCTAGGTAGGACTGTTCACATGTACAAAGCCTTCAGCTGTGTCCCAATTCCATATTACAGTATACTCAAAACAGTCAGTATGCATACTAAAAAACCTCAATGCACAAAGGAAATGGAGGAGCCGCTCCCAGCCAGAAAAAATTAAGTCTAATTGTTGAAGTTGGTGACACAGCTCACAACACCTCAGAAAACAACAAATAACTATTACATGTTTGGAAATCTATCTGGCTGATTAGACCTCTGAAGTTGGGCAAATTTGAAGTACCAAGACAAGCTTCCTCTTCTTTCTTTCATACCATTATGAAATGAATACTTTGGGGTTTTGGCTGCTGATCAGAATAATTAAGAAAGATAAAACTTTGGGCTCCAATAACCTGAATTGGTCATTTGTCATTTGACAGTTTCTAGACTAAATGACTGATTGAAAAAATTAGTAGATTAATGAGGAGAAACTTAATCATTAGTTGCATCCCTAAAATGTAGCAAGCCCCCAAAATTAGACAGATTATCTGTGAAAGTAATTAAAATGTATCAAGTGTTACTTAATCTCAAGCTTTCTTGTAGTCCTTTTTAAGTTTCCTAGGGAGTATAAATGAATTCTAATGGAGCACTGTAAGTAACACATGCAAGTACAAGTCTTCTTCCCCTGATGACGCTGACCTCAACACTTGAGGTGAAGTCTATAGTGCAGGACTGGCTTGGTGAAAGGCCGCCATGATTTCCTAACCTGGCTGCGCAAAAAGCCAACCAGTGCTGGGCTTCAACAAGGACAAACACAAGAGGCTGTGTCTTGCTTCTTGACTATATTCTCTCCGCTCCCCCACCTAGTCAAATAACTGTGTGGCTGTGGGTCTTGAGAGAGGATAAAGTCAAATAATGGACCATTTTATCTGTCTGAGAAAAGCCTCCAGCTGCCTCTCCCCATTTTCTCACTGACAAAGAGGATTGTGATCGGGGCTGCTAAATTCCATTTAGCCTTTTTTTATTTGAATCCACTGAAACCCCCTCTCTCCCTCCAATCATAACAATTTTCATTTGGCCTAATGGAGTAACAGTGACTCAGGGAGGTTCTCAGGCACTAAACTTGGGGATAATGGTTCATATCCCTTTGCCTCCAGGTCGGCTCTGGCCAGACCGATTTTTTTGTGAATAAAATTTGACATCTGTATTACAGCCATTTCATTACTCTCTGACAGTGGCGCGCAGAGCAGAACTGAGCCCTGCGTCCATTAAGAGTAAGACACTGCCTCATCCTATGGCCACATGGGGTTTCTGACGGGAAAATAGAACATTAAAAAAAGAGATTAAAATCTCAATGCTGCTCTGCAGAGCTATACTGGAACGCTTGGCACAGTGCTTCTCGCCAGAGCTTTGCAGACTTTATGGGTCCAGCTCACTACATCAAAGTTCTATGCAATAGAGTGCTACAGGAATGAGTCCTAAAACCCAGAAATGAGTTAGCATTTTTGCACTTCCAGTTCCCTCGTCTCAAAGTCACTGGGTTTCTGAATGGGTTTTTGGTTAGATGCCTGAAATAAGGTCTGTGGTGAACACAAGCGTAAGAGATTGTCATGTTTTGTTCTGCAACATAAAATACGTCAGTAAATACCCCAGTCATGAATTCTGAAGCTTTTACGCGTTTTAAAAAAGGCGGTTGCTAACAAGTGGCTAAATGAGACTACAGAAGTTGTCGGGGATGTTAAATGTCATCACGCAGAACACAGAAACTCATCTACTCACTCGTCCGCCTTTACAGCCTCGTTGTGTTTATACTCTCTTGCAAAATATTCCAAGTCAAACTTTCTGAAAGGCTTTTGTAGGAGAGGTAAACATGTCAGTTCAAACTACAAGTTGGAAACTTAGTGGTGGTGACGTTGAGGTCATGTGACTGTGGTGTAGTTTGCTTATAACCTAATGTTAGCTTTTTACTTCTGGCGATTGATTTAACGCTTCAAAAATCATAAAAGTGGTGTTCATTTGTGAAGATTATCCTGCTGAACAAAACGTGTAAGTATCATAAACCTTTGTTTGCCACAGAGATTATTTTCTGAAGAATCCAAAATCCAATGGATAAATCCCATTGGCTTTTTGTGAAGGGAACCAGGGCGACGCCAACTTCCAGGTTGGCCTACAAAAATATGTCATAAGTAATTTACAGAAAAGACAAATAATGAAATGAAATTACACAAATACCAACACATCTGCATCTTTGCATTACCATCAAAATGTAATTGATCTTTGACAATGTAACATTTCCAGATTATTCAGAAACTGCTATCTCACATGCTGCCAACAACAGCACTTTAGGAGTACAGGCTGAATTACATACTGTCAGCTTGTATTATAAGAAATAGAGCTACTATGATGCATATCAAAAACGTACATACCATAAATCATTAACCTCTTTGCCATTAAACATCATGATTGTACCACCCATGGTTGATGAATGTATGATGTATGGTATGAGACATTTTTTAATATGTGCCAGTTAAGTCAAACTCGATTCAGTGCGATGTGTCATCAACCTGCCTGACCACACACACTCAACCTTTCTGTGATGAGGATACAACCCGACATGCCTATGCTGATGTGTGTCACCCAACATGTTAACACTGTCCCATGAAGATACTGAGAGAATCTGCATTCACATATTTGAATATTGATGGTTATTGAAAGTCTATTTCTGTTGGCGTGCTGCTTTGGTTGCTCATAGTGTTTTATTTGAGGAAAGGAGCCCCTTGTATTCTCAGTCTCTCTCTCTCTAGTCTACTCTGTTGACTCCACTGTACACTCACCCAGTTGTTCCTGCGTGGTCCCTTCTTCCACAAAGGTGATTCTTTCCAGGACAGCCCAGAACATCACACCCAGGGAGAAGATGTCTGCCTGGGCCGTATAGATCAGCCCACCCCACACCTCTGGAGCCATGTAGAAGTCGGAGCCACAGGTGGAGGAGAAGTGCTGTCTGGTCAGATCGCCATCCACCACACCTTCACTCATCTTGCTAAGACCAAAGTCTGCCACCTAGAGGTTGGACAGGGAGATTAATTGATTCCACAAATGTATGACTCTAGAAACTTTTATTTTATGCCTATACCTAATGTGAAAGGGGCACAGTAAAAAAGTAATGTCCTGATTCCTAATGTTTTATTTTTCCTTGGAAATAAGCTATGTAAACATTTGTAGAGGAAGGCTGACATATGGACTCACACAGACTAAAAAGCTGAAAAAATTAATCGATTAGTCCATAGACAGAAAATGAATCAGCAACAATTTTGATCGCTTTAATCATTAATAATTAAGTAAAAATGTTAAATATTTTCTGATTCCAGCTTCTCAAATGGGAATATCTGCAGGTTTTCTTTGTCTTCTGTGACAGTAAACTGAATATCTTTTTTTTTGGACTGTTGTTCTGACAAAACAATACATTTAAATATGTCAACTTGGGCATTTTTCCCACTTTTTTTTTTAAATATTTCATGGACCAAATGATTAATCGAGAAATTAATGTATCAATAATGAAAATAATCCTTAGTTGTAGCCCAACAACACATCTTTTGCGTATTTATTCTTCACAGAGGAGAGCATCATTTTGTGAGTTTTCCAACAAGTTGTGTATTGACTCTAGGATAATGTCACTTGATCTGCTGAAACATTGTCACATCACTAGGGCTGCAACTAATGATTATTTTCATTATTGATTAATCTGATGATTATTTTCAGTATAGTCCGTAAAATGTCAGAAAATTGAGTAAAATGCTCGTCTCAATTTCCCAGAGCCCAAAGCGACGTCTTCAAATTGCTTCTTTTGTCCGACCAACAGTCCAAAACCCAAAGACTCTTCATTTACTGTCATAAATGACAAAGAAAAGCAGCAAATCCTCACATTTAAGAAGTTGGAACCAGCAAATGTTTGACAGTTTTGCTTGGAAAATGACTGAAACGACAAAATAGTTGATTTTCGATCGACTAATCGTTCCAGCTCTACACGTCACAGCAATCTGCCTACCTTGACAACAGGGCCTTTCGGGGTCACACAGACCAGCACATTGTCAGGCTTCAGGTCTCGGTGGGTGATACCCAGACTATGCAGGAAGGCCACAGCACTGCAGAGCTGTTGCACCACGCTATGGTTACGCTGGGCGTCTGGTGACCTGGAGAGCAGGTATCGATTCAAGTCACCCCCGTCACAGTACTCCATCACGAGCCACAGGGCCAAGCAGCGCAGGGGTCCCGGCTGCTCTTCCTCCCTCTGGGCTGGTCTCTTCCTGGCTCTGTTCTGAGGCCTTTGTGGAGTTGTAGAATCAGATGCATTTGATTTAGTCTTGCCCTGAAACTTGGCCCTGGCCTGGACAGAGTTGGTCCTGTCCTGAAGTCTAGAGACAGGGTTAGCCCTCCTCTGTGTGTTAGACTGGGAGTTATTGCTTTCTTCACTTTGTTGTGCTCCAACTACACTGCCCTTCAGCACGCTCTCAACTAGACGTAGAGGCAGTTTCCCTGGTTTTAGGGGCTTCAGGCTCCTTGGCCCCGTCTGTAGGAGGCAGCTGTGGAGTGCAATGACATTGATATGGTTCTTGGCTGTGGCTCTCATGGCCCACAGCTCTTGCAGGTAGAGTTCAACGCACTCCGGGTTGCTGCAGGGCAGCCGCTTGATAGCTACCCTGTGTCCTGTTTTGGCCATGTGGCCCTCAAAGACCACACCATAGCTGCCTCGTCCCACCTCCTTCTCTAAAGTGTAGAGCTCCTCCATCTCTCACAGAACCTGGGGCCTGATGCGAGTGCTGACAAAAATAAAATAACTAAGGTTAGCGTGGCAAAAATGACACGTAGCGTTAATGTCCAACTGTTAAATGGCTGGCAAACATGTAGGCACAACACTTAACCAGACTGTCCCTCAGATTTTTATGTTTACGTTGTAACAGGAGCCCCAAAATTAAGACTGAATTAGACTCAGCTGGGACTCCTAACGCTGACGTTACACTTCACACTGTAACGTTAGTAGCTACTAAAATAACCAGTCTCACCTACGTAGTTGAAGATAACGATACAAAGACAATAACTTCGATTGTGACAGTAGCCTCGGGACCATATGAAGTTACTTAGTGAATGAATTAGCACGGGAAGCCAAACACAAAGCTCTCGGATGCGCTGTCGTTAATGTGGCTGACTTCAGCTTACATTACCAGCAATGAATCGACTTCAGTCTGCAATCTGCTTGATTGACAAGCCGTCTCCCACCATATTTGACGATTTTTTTGTTTGTTATTGGTGATAAACAACTGAGATAAAACAGCATCACAACAACATTATACCACTGAACTGAAATGTGAAAGACTTCCGTGTCTAAGTTCGGAGCGTCCCGCTTTGTGTGTACGTGCATCCTGATTGGCTACGGATATTCAGCCGCGTGTTGTGATTGGTTGGCAGCAGAGCTGTAGAGCGTAATATGATTCGAACGTCTGAGCCACCGCAGGCTGCAACTGCTAATGAGGAAATGGACACGTATTATCAGGCAGGTTGAATGGTTTTTAAAGGTATGGAAACGGACTATTGATGTCAGAAGGAATGAAAATAGTCAATGAAGCAATAACAATATATTTTAACAATATAGTGCTGAATGACGAAGTTTTCAGGCTGCAATGTTTGCCAGGCATGTCAGTCAGTCAGAAGTGAGGACATTAGTGGGTATTAGCATCATAATCACCATCCAAACATTTAAATTTACATTCACCGTAGTTACAAATTAATGAAGTTTCTCAAATTATAATTTATTGTTATATAATTATATAACTACAGACACATATGGCCATTCAATAGGTTAACTGCTCAGAGAAAGAATAAGAAGTACCTGGCTGGAAGTATTTCGCCTATTAGACTAAAATATGGTTCAGTGGGTCCTTGGTTTTCAGTTATTGAAGCTTTTTTTTTTTAAAAACATGATAGAAGTGCTGAGAATGCCTTACTAAAGTGATAAATCCGAACCGGTAGTCTATTACAAACTGGGACAGTTTTGTAATCAAGCCATTTAATTTGACAAAAAAAAAAAGTACTGAAAATGCAAAAACACCCAACTTCCTCCATTGCTGCAGTCCCATTTAATCACAAAAGACCTGAACAAAACACACACACACACACCTATACACACACACGCACAATGAGTGGGTGCTGGATCAGTATCGACTGTTTTTGGTGGAGGAGCGGCAACAGGGGTGATGACAGATAACAGCATTGGTGTGTGTGTGTGTTCGTCTGAGAGAATATAATAGGGAACATGGTGATTCATTGCACTGAAGCACACTGTGAAAGGAAAGAGCGGCTTTGAATTGTATGTGCGTGTGATATGTGTGCGTGTGCTTGCTTATGTGATCCTTAGCTTTTATCAGTGATGCCAATCATGAATACTCTACATTACTTGAAGAAGATGGAGTCAGTCACACTTGGCTTCTTTTTATCTTGAAGCAAATGCCCTCCATTCTATTATCATATCTCACTTGCTTTGACAGATATCTGGAAGCAGACATTGGGCATAATGTCGAGTGCATTCTGGCTGGAGAATTTATTAGGAAATATGTTGGGGTACCACACAAAGGAGCCAGAATTGAATTTTCCGACAAATTCAATAAAGCATCCCAGGCACCCCAAAAAGATGTTAATGAGTCCAATAAGAATTATAGTTTCAATCACCTCTGTTTTCAGACTAATTGTGTTTCTGTGGGGGCTTTGTTTGCTAATTATGGAGTCCACCAACAGGAGGGGCAACAGTAATTATTTCCTTGATTGAGGTCAACACCCTTGCATTTAATCCCAAGGTCTATCCTGCACTCCTCACACACAAAGAGTAAACATCTTCTTAGCATCCCACACTCAATTTCACAGCAGTCACTCTTTTACAAATGATGATTTTCTTCCTCAGTAAGCCAGCTTTTCATGGGGAAGTCTGTCACAATTGTCTGCCACCATCCTCATGTCTTTATTGTGTAAACCCAATGTCTTTATGTTACAGTTTTATGAGGAATGAAGTGCTTTTCTGGTTGCCGATACCCCTTGGTAACTGCGGCAGGCACTGAAAGGATTATATAAAGGGAGTTATGCAATGACATCGATATATACAAACACACGAAATACTGCTGTATGTCTCAACGAATGCTTACACTGAAATAAAACTTTTTTTTTTTTTTTTTTTGGTGGTTGACACTGCAGATTTTCCCAGCAGAGGTGTAATTCTTCTTCCATGCAAATTTAAGGCGGCTTTTTGGATGGAAATGTAATTCCTTTCCAGGCAAAATTCATTTTCGGCCCTGCTGTTAATAACAGTCACTTGTGTCTTGACAGATGAAAGCCCAGAGCTGCCATAAACCCTGCAGAGACCCCCCCCCGCCCCCTGCCCCCCGCCCCCTTGGTTTCACATCATTGGGTTTCATTGTGGAGGAGGACGGTAAAACACCTCAGCTGGATGAGATGGAGAGGAGACGAGGAGTTCAGCTTGAAATGAACAGCGGACTCGAGCCAAATACCGGTCATTTTTGGTCGCAGCTGTCTGTGAGTTCCACAAAGTCTTTTGGCAGGGAGCCCACCAGCCATCAGTCGGCATTTATTCATCCTTAAAACCACTTTGTGCTCTAAAACAATCTTCTAAATCTAGTTGTTAGCGTAGGAAGTAAAAGTGTAACTCGGTGTCATAGCCATTAAACCAAAAAGAATGGAATGTACTGTATATACAAATTTCTGTATATGCAAATTTAGGGAAATACTGCCAAGTGCTTATTTCTGTTTTTTGGAAAATAGAGTTCATTATGGGGAACTGTCTTGGGACAGATAATACATTTATACTGATTGCATAATAAGTTCTGCTTTTATGTCAGCTATCATTCTCTCCAAATTTTTAAAATGGTGCATATAAAACACTAATACCTAGTAAAAGGTGTCTTTCTTATTAAAGCCTTTTATTCATCATTCTCTGATTCATGGTAAAGGGATGATTGAAGTGCTGATAAGCGTCATTATTTATCATGTTTCTTTTGATACAAATCAATACATCTTTATTATTATCACATCAGAATAAATGAACCCTCTATAGCTTTAATGTTGTGATGTGGCTGTTTGGAAACCAATTACACATTTCTATAGAAGGTTATATGTGTTTCTAATCCTTGTGGTGAATTACTGAATGATGAAAGCTTCAGACTTAGACAACACAGTTTTTTTCACCACTGGAACGGGTTGGGCTCCACTTCGTGCCAGAAATGTGTATTTCTTTTAGAGATTATCCGTGGAAATAATATAATAATATTCTCTCTTTAAATTGATAGTTGAGTTCATTTTACAGATCATGTGAATCACAAAAACCTCAACAACAGCAACAAAAGAGCAACCTGTTACAAAACCCTAGAGTGTACGTGAGAAAACAAACATACTGGCTGTTTGATGAAACCCACACATCTCTATTTTTTATAAATTGGGAAAAACATATTTTCAGATTGACTGCCCCAAAATTTGAGACAAAATTGGTGTTCACTGGATTTTAACGGCTTCATGCTCATGGCATCTACAAGAAAATTTAAAAATAATCCATACCAAAACTGGACTTAGGTTTTAATGTGATGTGGTGCCAAGTTAAGCATGGTCTTCTCTGTCATCAAGGTAATCACTGCCTCTTGGCTACCAGAGGAAGCGTTTGTGAACACTGGACAGCCAGTGGATAACAGCGATATCAATGACAGACAGGCCTCGCAACGGCTGCTTGTTCTTCTGGGCTCCTTATCTCAGCCGCACCGAGGGCTCTGTCTATGCACCCAATTCATCCATCACTATCAGACCTCACACAGGTTCAGGGCCAGCATTCACACTTTTACAGGGAGCTAAGGCTAATGTCAGCTCAGGATGAGGAGGGAGTTGAATTGGAAGTGTAACTTCAAGATCAAGAAAGTAGGTTTTTGCTCTGGCTATTGTTATTATCAGAGACATAATCATTGTTATTTCCATCACCTCTACTAACAATCAATTGCTACTGAGCTGTTAGTGTTTAGCCACATTAGCGGCATGGCTCTAGGGATTGCAATGTCAGTCTGTCGGTCAGACGATTGGTTGGTCGGTCCAAAACTATATCTCAACAATTATCAAATAAATTGTTATGAAATTTTCTACAGTCATTCATGTTCCTCAGAGGATGAATCACACTGACTTTGGTGATCTCCCGACTTGTCCTTTACCACCACTGTCAATTTGACATTTTTGGTTTGAAGTGATATGTTTTGACAACTATTGGATCGATTGCCTGAAGTTTGGTACAAACATTCATGGTCCCCAGAGGATGAATCCTAATGGTGATTCCCTGACTTTTCCTCTAGCGCCACCAGCAGGTCAAAGTTTTCAGTATCCCTGTTAAACACTAGAGTGTTAGTATTGTCATTGTGTTATGTTAGCATGACATTAGCGTTTAGCTCAAAGCACCTCTGTGCTTAAACCTGCAATAAATAGTTGCTAATTTTGGCCACTTGGGGGCAGCAGAAACAAGTTGTGAAGACAACATTGTCATATCATCACGTTTTCAGTTTGATATGGCGAACTTGTTAGCAAACTGTTGCTTATTTACACATCCAGCAGTTACAGGGCAACATTAGCATTCATTTGGAGTCATGTTTTGTGCCACTTGATTAATGTAACTCCAATATGAACTCCCCTCTGTTTTTGGTCTCTACCAACTCGTGCAGGAAATATCTGGCTCTGTAGCTGCTAAATGCTCCACTATGTTCACCAGCTAGTCTCTAAATGTGTCTGTCTGCCATTTGGTGCTGAGCAGGTAGTGTACAGTGGGTTTTTAGAAAACAGCTGTCTGCTACAGACCGTTTTGTTAAAGAGGAAGATCCTTTTTTGTTTAACTAGAAACAGAAGTCTCGCTCTGAAATCTCGCAAGAGGTTGAGTTGTTGCAGGATGACGAAAGAATCTTACTCTTCAACAAATGGTCTGTCTCTGTAGGGATCCTTTCCATAATGTTGTCAGACACATCGAATAACAGTCTGAGCCTGTCATTTGCAAAAACAAGCACTTTTTGTGTACGTACTTTACACGGGCACAATTGCCCACAAGGATTACTTTGCAGCCATTACAGCCTGTTTGCGGCTGCCAGCGGAGGCGATCTACTGGACCAATTCCAAAACCTTTTGTAAGTATTAGTCATTTTGACCCCGACATTTGTAAAAAAAAATAGGGCCCAGGTTTAAAAATACTCGAGTCTCCTTTTAACAACATCATCATCACCTTAACTGAACACTCAACATGTATTATAGACCATAGTCTACAGAGAAAGCTCTCAGGGCTTTGGGGCAGGTCTTGTTTTCCATCCCCAAATCTCCTGCATGACTCATACTAACCTCCTGTCTGCAGACCCAGGCTGGCTGCATCCTCTATCCATTGATTGTCCTGCTCTACATTGTTCATTCTTTCATTCACAAGAAGAATAAAGTCTCGTATTCAGGTGTGTCATCGTCACCAACAAAAAAAAAGGCTTGTTGTCCATGATGATCTCCATGGCACTGCTTTTCTCACTTGTCATCAACTTGCATTTCTGGAATAAACATCTGATTCAAAGTGCTATTGTTTCCCTGACCTTGGCAGCAGGTTGGCGTCGAAGTTATGGGTTTTATGGACCCCTTAGACATAGGAATTCTGGATCAATCTCACGGTGGATGATGCGTATTTTTAGTTGTTGGCTCAATGAAGACGAAACTGGTGGCGTAGGCAATGCCTCCTACGTCAGCGCGGGGCCACGGTTTGTGTGTCTGTCCTGGGTTTGTGCGTAACAGAATGGGGGAATCCACCCCTCTCTCTAGCTCTCCTCTATGGTGATGTGAATGGTGATATACAGGGGAAGGGAGGGGGGGAGAGAATTGGAGGGTTGAGCCAGGAGGGAAGGGGTGTGCCATTATAAGAAGCCTCAGAGGAGGCATGCATTCAGTTGTTGAAACCCTTAGCCTAAGGATACGAGCTGAGCCACCAAACTCTCCTGTAGCCACAGAAGGAGGACTCTGAGAGAATATCTTTACGTCACAGATACAGGTAAGGAAGTGCTCAAGTGTGACTTTTTTTCATATGAGTGTGAGCTTACCTGTGTGTAGAGATTGTGCACTTAAATGAATAAGAGGTGAGAAAAGACACTTGTTTAGAGATGAGAAAACAGTTAATTAGGAAAGGATGTCTTGTATGCACAAACACTGGCTAATAGATCCTGGGGGAATATTGTTGTTTAAGGACAATCACTGTTAGGATTCTCTCTTTCATTCTCTTTTTTTTATCGGGTCTTTCGTTTCTGCTTTATCCGTTTCTGGCTCTGTGATTTTGGATTTTGACCTCGGAGGTGATTCTGTAAATAACCCTCCTCACCTGGAGTAATCTTTTTTTTTTCATTACTCTGATTGTCTCCCTGCGGCTCTAAAGGTACCGTCAGCAGTACCCACATCGCACCTGATTACTACTTAATTAACAAGAGAGAAAGTCCCAGATCGTGCTGAGAAAGCAGTTAGTCACTCAGCTGCACTTTGTATTGGGATAAGGTGAAAAAAGCATAAAATTTAGATTAATTATACTATAAAAGCAAATATAAAAAAATGAATTTTAGAAATATTCCTCCAGTCTTAGTTTTCTCTAATATTTAAGATGAATTTATCAAAACAGCACTGGTATAAGTCAGTGAATGCCTCTCCAAAAGCAGCTTATTTATGGTTTGCTCTTTTGATTGATGAATGGAGTATTGTATGTCATATTAAATACACCACACGGAAGCTTCAAAGAAAAAAATTGACAAAAGCTATTTCATACTTCCTAAAGCAGCTCCAGCGTCAACCCGAACAAGTGGGCAAAAAGCTGGAGAAGTGAATCAGTTGAACGCTGTTATTATGCTAGGCGCATGGTAATGATGATTTTAATGATAATGGTAATGAAAATGTATAATCTTTTCCCATTATCAGTAAAGACGATACTCGGGCAGACGGGGGGGGGGGGGTTAATGTGCCATTCACAGATAAATGACTCCACACTGGAGAAATATTTGATGAAGAATGGGGCATGTTTACAGGACGGAGGCAGATACAGTGTTTTAGAGGTATATCAGACAAATGGGAACCAATGTATTTAAGTGAGTTAAGTGGTTAGAGTTTTTGTTTCTTTGTATTTATTTTGTGTTACAATGTATAGCATATAAAAGGAAAGCCCTTGTCTCATATAAGAAAAATGTTTTAGTGCTAATGTACATTGGCTTATAGAATTGTTCTATTAAAATATCCCAGAAATCTATATTTGTAAACTCCATATATAAACCTCTCAATATTTGGTTGTTTTGATAGTTAGAAATAGATCATGCAAGGCTCCATGAAAACTATTCTAATTTTTGTAAATCCACTTAAATATTTCTTAAAAATCTAAAATTGGTTTAATCTAATCATACATCACGTTATTGGCAAAGAATAACACAATTTCATCTGCTATTTATTTATTCTGTCAAAACAAAAAAATAAACAGGTTGCTTTGCCAGTACATCATGAGCATTCTCTCTCTAATCAGCTAAAAAAAAAGCTTGTAGGATTTCCGCTGCCTACACTAAGATTGAACTGATTACACTGTTAACATGATTTTTTGGCCTCTCTGTCATTATTCATGAAGACTGCTTATAGTGTTTGACATACAAATCCTCCGCGTGATCAGAGAATGATTCACTGAGGAATAAGAAAGTTACCAGTTATTCCCGTGTCTGTTGCTCTCAAGTACTTTGCAGTTCATCACTTTTTCCAGCTTCACTGTCCTCACCTTGATAAAAGTAGGGAGCTTGTCTGGCCGTGCTAGATTGCTTTCCCCTGGCTCCATGTCCAATGGATTAGTGCAGGTGTCAACGCAGCTTAACAGCAACCAGATCAATGATGACACCATGTCAGCTGCCTAACACTCTGCAGAATTTCGGTATGAGGCTGGTGGTAACACTGCGGGACTGAGTGCATCATTAAGGGCATTAATGTCCCTATTGTGTTAAAACCTTTTGTTTTCCAAAAGTCTGATTTTGATAGTTTTGACAATTGACATTTTCAATGAACTTTTTAGAGTGCGGCATTCTAGATGGTTTGGCTTGATTTCAGCATCATGTAACATTCCCCCCATATGACAGTGCAGGTCACTTCCTTTTCTGGGAATGACATGGGAGCAAAGTGTCAAGATTCACTTGAATGCACTTATCTGCAATCGCAAACGATGTCCACCCTTTTTCTCTTAAAGCACCCATCTCCCACAGACTCCCACACATCTAATCCTGCGTCTGCTTCAGCCTGTGTGACAGTTTATCAGCCAGACTGAAAGGCGATGTGTCTGTACTGCACTCTGCTCTCTCTCTTTCTCTCTGTGTGTGCTATCATCCAAGTTGAGCTGCACCGGGAGAATATTATTTTGGGGCTATTAACACAGCTTCGTGGGGACTAAATGAGATGATTGGTGGTGTCATTTCCTTCCATGAAGGACATATCTGATGCTGGGGATGATTGCAGAGGAGATGTCACCCAGTTGAGCGTCTGCCCTCAGGTACAAATATGTTCCCAATTAAAAGAAACCCTGCGAGTACAATTGATGGAAACAATAGTAATAATACACTCAATTGATCTGATATGACGGTGCCTCGGAAGGAACCGAATCATATCTCCATTTAATATTTGTACAAATGTGTATGTGAGAGTGTTATGGTCTATGCGAGATATGAGGAGAAAAAAAGAAGTTTATCTTATTTTCACTTGTGTGCTCTACAGTCTACATAGATAAGATTTCCTAAAGGCACATAGTTATCCAGGAGCAGGAATTTTGATTCTTCCAGTAGATATAATTACAGCAAGACAAAGAGAATTCGACAGATAAAAAAAAAAAGATAAAGTGATAACAAAAGTGTCTCTACTGCATGTTATCTTAATGTTCTTTTCATGCTTGAATTTAGCCGCATACACAGCATCATCATGACCTCAATGTCCTTAACTTTTGACCTCTTTCCCCTTTAAGATCCTCATAATCTGTCAGTTCTGCTGCTGTGTGACAATAACTAGCCTTGAATGCTGCAACGAGGCAGGTAATAGTTACAATCATGAAACCTGGTGCAGCTGTGGTAGACACGTCTAAATCGGATTAAGCGCATTCTCTCAGATTAGGCGTTTCAGGATCCTTCCTGCGAGGAAGGGCACAACTGCAAGCGCACCTTCTGCTGCTCCTGCTCCTCTAAACTCACACACCGTTTGTCTGCGGCTGCTCAGGCTGGATTTACACTGCTGTGTGAGAGATGATTCTGTGGCTGCGTGGCTAAATCCTCCTCAAACGGAAGGTTTTTTGGAAGAGTAACTTATCTGTGTTTTGACAGGACAACAGTGGTCATATTTGGTGTTGATTTCAGCGGAATTGCATGAGTCTGGTGGTTTCCTTTGGGCTTCCATGTGAGTTTTGAGTTGGTCCAGGGCAGTGGAATGACAAAAAAAATAGAAGGGGAACATCTATTTTAATAAATGATTAATTGCTTGAGTAATTTATCAAGCAAAAATGCCAAACATTTGCTCTTTTCAGCTTTTCTCTGTTTGATATCACTGTAAATTGTATATCTTTAGGTTTTGGAGTGTTCATCATCTCTTTGGGCTCAGGAACATTTTCTAATCACTATTTCCTGTGATTTTATAGACCAAACAATTAATAAATTAACTGAAATAATTATGAAATGAACTGTTAAACACACATCAAGGTAATGTTAATGGATGCTGGTTTTAGATGGCAGGAACATTATTTGCAAGGGCATAGATTTGGTTTCAGAAGTGGGGGGTGCACGATGAAGTTAAAAGTTAAAATCCTTTTCAGTTTCCTTTATAGATACCTATGTTTTATGATAGATAATGTTGTATTTGCATGTTTGCTACAAAGAACGCTGTGCTTTACTGTCTTGTCTTTGACTGATGCTCAATTCTAGCGTCTTTTTAGGACAATATTAACTGTAGATAAAAAATATTACCTGAACAACAAAGTAGTCAGTTCCTTTTTCAGCCCTGAGGAGTGTCTGCAGGTATTCCTTTCAGGTTTTATATTAGGGATGTATAAAGAGAAATGGATACAGCTTCGGAGGCAGGGCCCCGTTCATTCCTATTGAAAGTTGCTCAGCGGCACATGAAGCCAAAAACGTGTGACTTACGGGTATAAAATTACCCGGATCTTCAGGGTAGCTTCCACATTGTGCGGCCCATAGAGCAAGCGCTCTATCATTTTCTTTTAACCCCGCCTCCCAACCGCTCGGTCTCAGACTCGCTCACATGAACGACAATGACTCTATAACTCTGAATTTGGCTATTAGTGAATTTTACAAATTTTAGGACATAATGATTTAAATATTTAAGTGTTCGTACTGGGAAGTTGATGTACCTCAAAAAAAAAAAAAAAAAAAAAGATCCGCTGATTTACAAACGTCTCTTCACAATGTAAGTCTATCGGGAAAAGTATTTTGGGGCCAGTTTGCATCACGTGATGGACCTGGAAGTTGTAATTACACGGTTTGGCCACTATGTCAAATTGGCTTCAAAGCCTGGCGCACTTCCTGGGGGCTTGTTTCATATAGCCCTGACAACCTTCACCAATAAGCCTGAGAGCACATGGTACAGTAATAACTGAAGGCTACTATACCAAGCGTGTCAACATTTTTATCAGCTCAGATCCTCTCGCATCTGGATTTTGCAGCTGGACAGTCAGAGAACAATGTTCAGAGAGGTTTGAAAGTGAAGGGGACAAAAATAGGATTTTGAACCCCCCCCCCCCCCCCCATCCCCAGTGGAAATTACGCCCTTGATTGTTTGCATTACAGCAGAATAGAAACAACTGTTCTCCATACATTTTGGAAAGAGAATAACCAAAAACCAATCTGAAAATAATTCAATTAGGGTTTGAATTTTAAATGAGGTTATTGAGGACAGTCTAATTGCAGGCAATCAGTGACCTATGAGAGACACAGTATCTCATGCCAAGAGGCTAGCCTGATGAGTCACCACATGATGAGCACTAATATGTTGCAAGGAGCCTGGTTTAGAAGATTAAATGGTTTAAAATACAGTACATAAGCATGACCACTTCAGCATAACTCCTTTAAGATTAACAGCGCTTTGCAATGTTGATTCTAGTAATTGCGGTAAAAGTGGGAGTAGAAGCACTTATTTAGTTGAGGGATGCAAGGAGCTAAAGCCAATCCTAGCATACATTGGGTACACCAAAAATAACTACTTATTTTGCTTTACATAGGTTACTAAAAAGGTGAGAATGACAGAGGAGACCAGGAACAAAGGGGAAGTGATTGTGTAACTGTGAGCTGGACTCAAACTTGTACATGATTGTAAAGTTCACCAAGCAGAAGAGGAGGATAAAGAAAAGGCACCAACATGGCTGTCTAGTCCATGACAAACACAAGTTTTTCAGTAATGTGGTTAAAAGCTAGAATCATATATTGAGGAAAGAAATATTACCAAAAGATCCACTTATTAGCTTCTTCCTTAGCTTTCAACCACATCCTGCAGTCTTAATAATAATAATAATAATAATAATAGTAATAATAAACTTATATAGCACCTTTCATACAGGGGGTGTAGCTCACAGTGCTTTACAATAGAAGTGAAGAAACAAGAGAATAGAACATGCACAAAAAAAAGTACAATACTGCGCAATAAAACCAAGCAAACAAATGAGTTACAAATAAGAGAAGCAGCTAATCGCAAGAACAGGTATGGCAAGGACAATGTAATATTTAAAAGATAGCACTAAAATAAAGAAAGGCGTACGACTAATAAAATATGTCAAGATAAAACAGAACAAGTTAGTTAAAAGCAATGCTGAATAAATAAGTTTTCAGTTGTCATTTAAAAATGCTCACAGAGCTTGCATCTCTTATAGCCTTGGGTAGGGAGTTCCATAGTTTTGGGGCATAGTTAAAAAAAGCCTGAGCTGCTGATTTTTTTATTCGTGTGAGAGTTTTATTTAAAAAACCGGCAGCAGAGGATCTAAGAGGCCGTGAAGGATTATAAAACGACAAAGAGTTAGTAATGTAGGCCAGTCCCAAACCATTAAGAGCCTTCCACAGCAGATGGAGTTTGCTTATACTTGTCATAGAAAGAATCACATCGTTTTCTCCTACACACAACTGCAATCCCAGGTGAAAGATACGCCTTGACCCATGTTTTTTCCCCCTAACTCACATTAAAGGATTGGTTTACACAAAATTACAAAAAATAAAATAAAATGAAAAAATACGTATTTCCTCTTTTAGTGGTATCTATGGAAGAGGATTAGGGTCACATGTGAAAAATGTATTTGAGTTATGTGAATGAAGTCAGAATTTTGTGTTTATTTTCAGAATTTTTCACGTGTGGCCCCAATCCTCTTTCGTAGGTATCTACCAACGCAGATAGTCTTGGTTTTATATTGCCAGGTTCTGAGATATCCGCCTCAGCTTTCTGACTGAATAAATTCCATTCACCTCAATACAAGTTTGTTTATAGTGCTCACAGCACTGAAAAAATTTCAACAGCAGCAACTATTTCAAAGAAAAATGTCCTGATGAGAGTGGTCTGTGGATTATCCAGAATAACTAGGACAGTGAAATGTTTTCTTATTTATGAGCTTCATAAACAAAATCGAATTTACTTCCATTGTATTAGAATGGAGGGAGAAACCACAGAGACTGTTATTTAAAACCTGGACAAGCAAAATCAAAAGCGTCCAGAGAAATGTATCAGAACTAGATTGGAGAAACTATGAATTTTGAATCGATATTATGAGACCTGTCTTTGTCTTTCTCCACTCTCCATTCACACACTAAACCACACTTTATTGGCCCATTATCTCAAATCAACGCATTTTCAACAAGTGATTACAGAGTGTAAGGTGATAAAACACTCGTGAATCTCCTCAGGTTATAAAGAATTAATCAAGTACCATTAATGGCCCATGAGATTTAATAGGTAGAACAGGAATTTTAATCATTTTCCCTCCTACAAAGTGACCACATCTTCATGCCATCCATCTTTGGTGGCTCCTGGCTCCAGCTTGGCCTTAATGAAAGGGAGTTAAGATCTTCACACCACTGGAAGAGACCAGAAACCTCTGCAATATGTCATTAAAGATAAAAGACGGCACATATGTGGAGGTGGAGAAGGAGAAACTGGGAGATGAGTGGAGGAAGAAAGGGAGTGTTGAGGTGAGAACGGAGCAACAAGGACGGGAAAGTGGATGCGAAAGAGGACACAAGAAGGAAACAGAGAGAGAGAGACCCCTAGGTTATCTATGCATTAGCAGACTCCTTTGTGTTTTTCAGCCTCATGCAGACGACTAATGGATGAGATAGAGTGAGTCAGAGCTTTGTCAGAGACAGCACAAAGCTTTTCTTCTCCCGCATTCACATTCATGACACCTTGGCCCCTTCTCCACCCTTCATTTAGGCCGCTAATGCTAATTTATCCCACCATTAGTTTTATTAATACACTTCACTTTGCAACTTTGTACACAGTGCACAGGCTGCTTGGATCCCACTCTCATCCATTCACTTGTCTGCATTTGCTAGAAACACAAAAGGGTGTATTTTTAGGGACTGTACAAAAAGTACTGTTGTAAGGAGGGGGGCTGAATCTTATATTTAATTTTATTAAAAAGCAAGACCCTCCCTTGTGTTATTTATATTTTTTGTAATACACATTTACAGAAAGAGGGAAAATAAAGTCCTAATACAGAGACAGAATTGCTGTCCTCAGTTTTTTTTTCTTTTTTAATTTTCTTTTACAGTAAATCTTATCTCACAAGGGAAGAATGAAACAAAAAATAAATCTGGGATGAAAAAGTTAAAAGACGCTCCCTTGCTCTCCCAAATATTACTACTACCTTTCCTTCAACAAAAAGAAAGAATAGATAACTCCCCCTTTTCTGACCCCCCCACTCCCTCTAATAATTTTCATACAGTCCCTTAGGGATAGTAAACTGGTGGAGCACTCCAGATTTTCCTGCTCCTATTTATTTCAGGCTCGGACCAAAAATGCACTCAGAAAACACAACCAAATGCATAAGACCAGTAGTCCTTTTATGAATGCTCTGATTGCTTCCTGTTTGATTGAAAGGGTGAAACATTTTGTCTCGAAAACACACAACATTTTCAGGGTCTGAGTTAACTCTAATGGAAGCACAAAACAGTATATTTGTTGTGGAAAGAACTGGGTAAAAGCATTCATTTGTGCAAGATGGAAAGACTCATGTAAGACTAGAGGGACGTCAGGGCCCGTCGCTATAGTCCATTTTCTTTTTGCTTTCATGCCAGGGTTTATTTAGATGGGCAAGGTTGTTTATATTTGCGAATGATGAAGATCTATTTTCAAATTAAACTTCCTGTAATGAGTTCCCAGACTCCTGGACAGATTGTGTTGTGTTGGTGCCCTGGTGTGTGGGGGCCTCCCTTTCCCAGTGATCACCACTTTATCCGTGTACAGTACATCATATATCAGCCCCCTGTGCCCAGGCAGTTGCCTGCTCTGTCAGATAGATTATGCAAATGATATGAAATGTTAAAGATAGCTGAAATAGTATGCAAATTTATAGGCAAGGGTGGCTAAAATGGACCAGCGGCAATATCAAGACCAAGAACTATATCATTACTGAAATAGAGCAGGGAGAGGAGTGTGTAGGTTCATGGCTCAAAGTGTCACAGATGTGAAAGGCACAGATTCAATTTGAAGTTATTGAGATATGAAAAAGTTGTGACTCTTTCTGGCCCCTGGTTGTCAGGAGCTCTTGGGCACAATGACAGGCTCATTTGGTAATCCATGCATGCCAAGGAAAGTGTGATAACCCAGATATTTACATTTTAAAAATGCCAACCATTATAGATTACTGATTACCTGCGTCATTGTAATTACTCCAATATTACTTTTTGTAATGCGCTGATGCTGTTTTATTCACTGGTCCAGTGGTACTTAACTTTTTGTTGCTGTATATGTTCCCAATAAGATTTAACTTTTCATAGTCAGATCACTGTATTCCCAATTAATGAAGTGTTGCTATTACAAATTACCATTTTACAGCAAATAATTCTTATCTTATAACATTATCCAGGGTTTCTTAACCACTGAAGGCCAACATTTTCATGATCCCAGAAAGTTTTCTTTATGTTAGTGATTTTGATTACAGCATACTTTTGTATTCTGCTCTCGAGCGCATGGAGAAAGCTCCAAATGTATTGTATAGAAATGATGATATATCAAATTTAAGTATTGTATTTTGTCTCAGTCTACAGCTATGCTAGCCACTCTGTACTTACGTTTTGAGCTAAATGCTAACATCTGCATGCAAACGTGCGCACAATAACAATTTTGATGTGCTGATGTTTGGCAGGGTGTTTACCGTCTTAGTTTAACATGTTAGCATGGGACATGAATGTCAGTACCACATTTCATGACAATCCATCCAATATATGTTGAGACATTTCATTCAAAACCACAAATCAATGTCATGGTGGTGCTAGAGGAAGTGTTAGAGAATCGCCAAAGTCATTAGGATTCATCATCTGGGGAAAATGAATGTCTGTACATATGAAATATTTCAAAGTGGTGGAGCAACTGACAGACCAACATTGCCATCCCTACAGCCGTACTGCTAGCATGCATTGTCACGCATACTAGGTGACTCACACAGGGTCCTGAGCAAGATAAGAAACTCTTACAGTGACGGCAAAGTGCTCTTCATTTGTAGTTTGCTGCTCACCACTTGACTTAAATACTTCCATCCTTGATATTATCAAAGTTCATCACAGGTAAAAATAATATCCTCTAGCCTTCACTGCTCTTCAGTGAGCAAAACTCAGTCAATTAAAGGTGCACTCCAGCAATTTAGTACTGCACTTCCATAAAGTTGGGGGACTCACAAAAGACAGAGAAAAACAGAGAATTGTCCAAATTGAAGCAGCAGAGGCTGAGATATCCTGACTCTGTCTAGTATGGGTCAAGCTTCAAAAACGCTAAATAATACACTTCCCATAATGCAACTGGATAGCAATTTCATTAGATCCTCCTTGCCTCCTAAATGCCCTTCTTTCAAAACCCACATCTCCAGTTTGTAATGTAGACTTTCTGTCTCAGTGTCGAGATAACCATGGTGACATAATCAAATCAACGTACCCCTTTATTTCTGCAGTAAAGGGTGTATAGATGTTTTTTAAACTCCCTTAATTCCCTTTACATGTGTAAATGATTTGAGGTGGTAGTACATTACATGATTCTGGGTTCTTCTATTAATTTGAAAGGGCTTTAATTTACTATGTAACTGTATGGTGATACACTGCTAAAGACAAATACTCATTAATAATAAATCACATTGTAGTAAAAGCAGGGATTCAGTACATGTTCTATGAGCTCTGCCTTATTCAGTTTATATCATGTTAATTTATTCTCTGTGGAAGAAAAGAAAGCAGCTCACATTCACCTAAACTGATCATTGTTTGGCTCAGTTTCCATTTGGCTGCACTGAATCTGTATTTGCTGAAATATCAACTGAGGCATGCTGGCGATTTTGCCCCAAAATTGAGACACAAAAATTGAAACTGTCATATGCACTGTCTCATACCACAGCTATGATGGCAGCTAGGCCTCAGAAACACACAGCCTGCAAGTGGCCATCCTGCTGGGAATACTACTCTACATAAAACGTGTTCAATGTAGCAAAGTCAGAGCAGACCCTCCTGTTAATGGGATGCATTACTGAGTAGTAAAGGGTTAAGTGTGCATGCTGTGTTGGGACAAGAGGTGTGCAAACAGATTTGAGTATGTAATAAAGAAACATCGAGCAAGTGCAGTCACTTTAACCCATCCTGTGTCAACAAGTTGACCGATGCAAATCATTACAACCAGCTCACTATTACACCCACTATAAACATCTCAAGGCCGCAGATTGATGATATTGTAGCCCATTAACACTTAATATCCTTGTCAATTGTTTCTCACTGACAATAATGGCTTCCATTCAAAAGAGACATGGCAGCAGGCGATAGCTCGGTAACTCATTTCCTGAGCCTTTAGAAAGATATAAATCACTCTCCTGCCAATTCATCAAAAGCCAGATGCAGCTAAATAAATCTACTTATATGATTATAAGTTAATTATTAACTCATTATGGACACTTGGTTAAAAAATAAAGCTAAAAAAAAGGTTTGCACTCAAATGCAACTCATTTGAAAGGTTTATCTTATGCATGTGTATTACTATCTGATGCCATAATCCTTGAAATATATACTGAAAATACTGAAGAACCAAATGTTAGAAGATACTTAGAAACTTTTTTTGTAAAATGGAAATAAAAGCTCTAAAGCTTTATGAGGAAATATGAGTTGTCTGCAGGACACTGCTAATGTGCTGTTGTACCTCAGATGATCTGATGCTGCCCCTGTATTGTTTAGCTAAAAGCCTAAATCACAGTATTCTAATATGCACCTTTGAATGTGCGGCGGCAAACAAATGGACATCCATTGTCTAATTATAAAGCTTACGACAGACATTGCATGACTTTGTTTACTTATAATAGTGTTGACAAAAATGTCACAGTGGCCCCAAATGCCTGTTCATATTAATACACTCTGGTAGAATATTAATAATGTGTGAAAGCCGCATCTTTATACTGCTGGAGCGTATCCAGGGCCTACACCATCACTTATGCTGTGCTGGTTTACTCATTTATTCAACTTACTTAGTAAGGGCCACTTAAGGGAGAACATAACAATATCAAATGAGCTTAGTCAGCAGGCTAGCAAATGGTCATTGCACAAAACATCTCAGCAAGGAAAACAAACAGGTCCCTCTAATGATTTCCCATAAAGCCATTTATATATTTCTAAATGGGCCAGAGTCACACATGACCCGTTTCAAATGCTATTGACTACAAGTGGTAATGTGGTAAAGTGGAAATGGTCACGGTGTGCTAGTTTTTACTTATTTATTTATTTTTACTTCAGTGCACCCATCAATACGACACCCACTCTGTGTACTGTCAAAGATTCTTCATTCACTCTCATCAATATGTCTTTGCTGTGGGATTGTGTTGTCACTAGCTGTGACTTCTGCCACTCGTCTCTGTCTTCATCAAACCTGTGAAAACATTACGAGAGTGAATTCCATTTGGCCAGATGGGGGCTTGTGTGGGTCACATTGACATTGAAAGCATTTTTCATCTTCAGTGTTACATAACGTTGCGTACAGCAATTCGTATCATTGGAAATGTAGATACCATTTACAAAATAGGCCTGCATTTTTTATCCAACTTTCTTTTATCCTCAGTATATTCATTTTTCAGCTTCGTTGTTACTATAGAAATGGACCTTTCCAAAGCCTGTCCACACCTGATTTTAACATTACGGTGCCTGTTTTTAATACGAGTAAAGCTCTGTCATTTTAATTTAGAATTGGCACTCATCATGTTCTTTTAAACAGCACCTACTAGGTACAAGTTTTTTTATGGGTCCTGTAATTTCCTAAAAATGTCTTCTTGTAAAGAACTATGTAATTTGGTACTTATTACAGGGACAATAGAGACAAAGTCCTGATAAAGTTACTAGAGTTTAGTTGATTGTTTAGTAAACTCCAGTGATATTTACTCTGGAAATCAGCTGCTGGAAATCAATGCTCCATTCAAATCCAAGTAAATATTGAGTAATTTATTTATTATTGGAAACTTTATTGTAAATATGTTGAACTGCATGTTTGTCTGTAGACAAATGTTTTCATGTTCAGCAGAGCAGCTGTGTACTGTCTAAAAGACTCTCGAGGTTACATAAATAATTACTTGGGATTAATTATTTGGTGGTGTACCAGCTGAACATTATTTTTCCTTTAATTAGCAACAGATTACACAGTTATTTCTAGGAACTTTCCTATGATTTTACTAAAGGGGGACCTGGATTCATTAGATCTAAAACATTTTCCTGCATCAGCTCCTGAAAGCAAGTCATTTATAGCAAGAAGAGTAATACAGAGGTCCTAAACCAGAATGAAGCTTTGCAAAGAGACTGGATTACTGCTCATGAAATCAATTAATTTTTCCTTTTACCATGAACGGGAATGGTTATGTAGGTATACCAGTCTGTACTTTCATTGGTGATCCACGGTACTGTTTCTGCTACCCCCAAGTGGCCAAAAAGATAATTTAATGCATGTTTAAAGGTGCCCTGGGGAGTTTTCTTGTAAACAAACAAGTTATGTTTCCATTCAGTATTACTCACCAAAAAGCACAGTGTGTATCCTTGAGGTCTACTGTCAAATGTAAAGTATTTCCTTCCTCATAAAACATGTTTAAAGTATTTTAAATCTAGCATTGTTTACATCCATGTTTACTAGCTTGCAATCTTCTTCTTCTCTGCCTTTGCTGGCACATTGGTGCATATCTTGGCACTGACTTCACTACGAGCTGATTGCTGATTGGCTGTTGAAACAGGTGACGTGCCTTACGTTCTAAAACCAGCCGCTGGCGACTTAACAATCTGAGTCGCAGGCAACGCCATGAGCCGGCTTGAGTCGAGCTGAGACGGGACAGTTCACACTGCTGCAACTTTTCCATGCGACATTCTAAAATGGTTTCGTCTCGTTGCGAACCTTTGGACTGAACTGGCCTTAAATCTCCACAGGAGACCTTTAAGTTACTAAAGTGGTTAATGATAAATTAATAATTGCTAAAGTAACAGAACAAACAATTTCCTAAACTGTGAGTGAGTGAGCAACAACTTAAAGTTCAGAAGTACGTTGGTTCATCTTAGCCATGGTCTTGGTTCATAAACCTGCAGAGGCCATAGCAAATGTTGCTATCCTCTGGTGAGGCAACAGTCTATGGGCAGAAGCAATCTTCGACGTTCAGAGCGGCTGTTTTTTCTTTGTTATCTCTGTGTTATTGGATGATATAGTGGTGAGTGAGAGGATAGATGGGGGTCGGGGAGTGGAGGTCAAGCAACAAACACAGTGCACCTGGTTCACAGATTTGTAGCTGGAGCCAGAGACACCAGGATCCTCTGGTTTATTCATCCCTCCAGTTATCTTCCATCAGCTTACACCCACATCTTCTTTGACGTAGTTTTACAATGTTGGGTGTCAAAAGAAAATCTTCACCTAAAGTCTGTTATCTAGTATCAACGCTCCGTGTTGCTGTCTTTCTCCCACCAGACTGAATAATATTGTTGCTACTTTATCCCTCTACCAAGTGGCTTTTGTTGATACTGGGCATGACCCATGTCCTGGTCCTGGTTTGAAGCTCATCTCTTCAAGCACAGATCCACTTGTGCAAATCTCCAACTTCTGCTGTATGATTTGCATCAGTGGTCCACCCCTCCAGCCTGTAGTGGCCGCTTCCTGCCCACTGGAAAATACCCATTTTCTCATTTATTGCCTCAGGTTGTGCTCTCTCTCCATCCCACCCACATTGTCCATCTCCTGGTGTTGGCTGAATGCTCTCCCACCACCAACGCTTTGACTGACCGCCCAAAATCCAGCTAATGATCCCTATAAATTGGAACTGATGCAATATTCCTGTCATTCTGTCTGCTTTCTCCCTGTAGGCTGGACCCAGATCCCATAGGCTTTATCTCCCAGATTCTCCAGCTGTTGACCCTTGTTTTAGACTCTTCTCTTCTACCTACTGGGCTCCTGTTTGTCCCTGCCTGTCTGGCTGTGCTGAGCAATGAAGATCCCTCTGTGGTACCTGGTGGTGCTGCTGGCATGTCTCTTCACCCCTGGACGCAGTGACTGCCAGGGGGAATGTGTGGCCTGCGGTCTGCTCCTGCAGCAGCAGCAGCTGCAGCAAGCCTTCAACACCATGGTGAGTATGTGTGTGTGTGTGTGTGTGTGTCCCTGTTAGTCGTCGTGAGTCACTAAAGATAAGAGCATCCGCTGAATGCCTTGTCAACACTGTAGTGCGTGTGTCAGTGTGGGTACAGCTGCACCAAGCCTTCAGCACCCTGATAGAGGTGTGTTTGTGTTTGTGATTGGTTCAGTAAGTTATTTTCAATCACGATAAGAGCTTCTGCGTAATGCGTTGTGTACAGTTTGATAGTACCGTGTGCTCTTTGTTTGCCTTTGTATATGGGAGTTAATATGGGTGTAGGAGGCAGTGTGATTATTGTGTGTTTCTCATGCAATTCAATTTTATTTTTCAAAGCATTCGCCCAAAGTATTTTACAAATAGAGAGAAATCTAGAGAAAAAATAAAATAATAAAATAAAAAGAATATAAATAAATGAGACATGTCAATTAAAGCCAAAATGTCAAACTTTGGGGCCCCCCAGTGGTAGTGTCAAAAAGGCAATGTGGTACATAATGCACATTGTTAACGCAGACTGATATTAGCAAAGTTCTGTTTGGATACTAACAAGACCAAGCAGGGATTCAGACTGAAAACAGCCCTGCGTTAAAACAGTGCAGGTTTCAGTGAGACAATGAAATACAATCCAGGAAGTTGGTGTAACAGATTATGTCTTTAAAAGTTTGTCAGACGCCAAATCACTGCACAACGGTTTGTAATACTCACATACAGGATTTTTCAACTCTGGAAAGTTAACACAGCAGCAACTATTTCGTCACAAAGATTGCGAGATGAACAGTAAAAATAGCGTTCACGTTACAAAGTAAACTACCAGGAATGAGTGCTTGCATGTATGTATTTTACCCCCTGTGTTGGCACCCTTGTGTAACATTTACCATGTTCACCATCACTAGCATGCTAATATTTGTCAGCTAGCATGAAACACAGAACACAGCTGAGGCTGATGGGAAGGTCATTAGTTTTACAGGTATTTGGTCTAAACCAAAGTCTTTTTAGTATTGGATAAATAAAACGTTTGACCTGATGATGGCGCTAGAGGAAAAGTCAGGGGACCACCAAAGTCAGTAAGCTTCACTCTCTGGAGACCATGAATATCTGTGCAAAATTCCATGGCAATCCATCCAATAGTTGTTATATTTTGTATATATTTTAGTCTGGACCAAAGTGGTGCAGTGACCAACAGATCAACCCACAGATCAACATTGCCATCCCTAGAGCCATACAGCTAGCATAGCTAAAAAGCATCCCATTCAACAGGTGACAATTTCTAAACCAAAAGTGTACATTTTTGGGCTATAACCATACCCAATTGCTTGCTCATTATTGCCAGAAACAAATCGGGATATTTTTCTGCAGTAACTTGAGTTGAGAAATCAATAATGATACAAAATGATACAAAACCACAAGGAATGAAAAATCAATCCCTCTAGTAACTTACACCTGTTGCATAGTGGTTATAAGTTAGGATGGGGTAAGAAAACTTTACCAAGCTTGGTCTGATCAGAGATGAACCCCTTCTGGTAAAAGGAGTCGAGCTAAAACAAGAACAATACATAAATACAAAGCTGTTTTTCAGTTGGCATTTTGGAGATACATGGTTTCATGTTTCTTTCTCATAGTGCAGGGGGATTATTTGCATGTATCTACAGCACTTGTGCACTGCTTCGTGACCAACATGAAGATACCAGCCTCTGCACTGACAGAATGCGATTGCTCTCCGAACTCAAACCAAAACTTGAGTGCAGCACACAATCTCAGTGTTAGACACGTCAGCGGGTAAAAATAGTCCGTGGGCGTCCATGAAAAGCTGTAGGATGGCTAATTTAGCTGATAATGATGCAGAGAAAGACAGCTGGGACCTTTTTGGGAGTTGTAATAGAACTCTGTAATTGACTTGCTGCTCAGTATCATCAGCCCAGGCTTACATCGGTGACTGACACATTTTATCAGCTCCTCATTGTGTTAGCCGCTTTCCCATTGAGCCACAGATGGAATCCACTGAGCAATTCCATTGTTTCCTACTCCAGACTGAAAGAGTGTGTGTGAAGCCGCCAGTGTTTGTTATAATGTCAGGACCCATTGATTTATTAATAAACACACCTACACACTCATGAACGCGTACATACACGCACCCAGACATACACACACACATCAAGCATTTTATGGTAGTATCCATTCCACTGACTACATTCATTGTGTAATGCTAATCTTAAAGGCAAATGCCAGCTTTTCTTTACATTTGTGCTAATTATCTGTGCTGCCGCTGTCATTTACATACGTTTCTGCTGAAAGTTGTGTTTTATAAAAAATCAAGATTCATTTTCTTACCTGTAGAAATTACACAATTCATGTAATGAATTGTGTAATTTCTACATAACTATAATATACTATAATAACTATAACTACATGCCGGGGCTACCACAGCTACAGAGATACCATATGGAGACAACATGCTGGTGGAGATTGTTGAAACTGAAGACAACATTAAGCACATTGGGAACAAAGGCTCAGTCACATGCTGCTTTACAGTATCACATGCCTAGCAAAGCCATCTATACTGCAAATCTTCTGCTCAGCAATAGTCTTCTATTCAGTAATATGAAACATGGTGAACTTTCCCATTGTTGCTCTGTATCACAAAGTGAATGAAAGAATGTAAACACAGTTTCTATTGCTATCAATGGGTAAAATCTGATAAAATCCATTAACCCCTTGTTTCAAGTATAAGTCCAGCTTTAAGGTTGTCAACCAATAACAGTTCAAATGTGGCATAGTGTGTTGCAATTAGGCAGTTTACTAGACATACTCTTTGTTTTAGTCATTGATCCCAGTTGTTTTGGTTCTCTTTGTTACATATTGATCATCCCCTTCACCAGACAAGACTGTCAATACTGCATTATTCTGCAAAATCCTGTTTTATGTTCAATGACAACATTTTTTAAATGTCCAATGCCAATGATTTTATAATTCCTGCTTTCTACAATACCTGTGCAAGGCAACTACTGTATGGTTATGGTTAGGGAAAGAATGTAGTTATGGCAAATAATCTATGGTTACGGTATGGTTAGACTTGAGCAACTAATTGTAGGTCTGTGACAGGAGGCAAACTCAAGTTTGCCGTATGAAAGTCAGGCATGCTACATGCCAATCCACCACCCCACCACCCGTCCCCTTACTCACCACATAAAGGGCACACTACTTCCTGCATTGGCACTGAACGTTGGCATTGGACGTAAATTGTGAAGTGTGGAATTGTCCCATATGGACAATCGTGATTCCTACAGATACTACTAGGCTGCAAGTTGTCAAACAGACTGTTCACTTGTTCCTGACACATCATCATGTCATGAAAACCACCATATGCATACAAAATACATCAGCTTCCTTTTGGTTAATCCTTAAATGTGTGATGCAGTCAGTCAGTGTCATTAGACATAATTTTTGTCACATCAAAGGATCCCAGAAGGTTTAATCCTCTACATACTGATAGAGTGACATGAGATAATGTGCTGGATTGATGGTTGCAGCATTAACATGGCCATCAGCCATTCATGTATGTGTACAGACTCCTGGATGGCACCAAGGGGTGGCCAGTTAGATTTCAAGGGTGACCCTTACCACCCCTGTTCTGTTCACCCCCTACATACACCCCTGTAAGTGAGGAGTTTCTTCACCTTAACCTAACAACGACCTAATCATTATTCATTTAGTTTTTTAACGACTTTATTCAACGGATGAGAGGATATGCGACAAAGGTCCCCAGCCACACTTAATCATTATATTTAAGTGCCAACCTCACTATGGAGGACTCTCACAACCTTTTTATCCTCTGGCCCTCACAAGTATATAAATACATGACTGTGTGCACGCGCACACACACACACACACACACACACACACACACACACACACACGTCCTTTCACTCATAAACTCCTTTAGATTGCTCCATTGATCTGACGTGTGGAATCCCCTGGTGTGCTCATTTAATTTACGATGGATAATTAATTTCCGTTGATAGATTCACAGCGGAACTCCCTCTTCTCTCAATTCCTCTGATGTGAGCAGGTTTTCCGATAACAATGCAATTTATCTCATTTGAGCAAGATTTGACGAGTAAATGGGATTTGCTTCTTACCTCAAACTGAAATTTAACTCAGAGGGCTTGGGAGTTTAAGAAAGGGGAGAAGGGAGTGATGTGTATGCATAAATCTCTATAGCGTGGCAGCTGTAGCCTATTTTCTGATATTTACTATGAAGAAAAAAACAAATGCGCTGTGGTTTTCCACATTTAAAGGTATAAATGATAAATGTAGTCTTATTTTGTGAGTGAGTGAGTCAGCAGGTTAAATATTAGGGCAAAATGATTTTCAGGTAGCTGAAAATAAAACTCATTGTTGCAGTTGTTGCAAGTGTTTTGACCAAAGACAATAAAAAAAAAAACAAGAAACATCTCTGATAGAGCAGATTTAACAAGGGGGATTTGATAGGTTTTATTATTAGCAAAAATGCTCTTCAAATGTTCTTCATATGTCCTTACCTCCACACAGGTAAAGTTGTGGTTCCACCAAGAGTGTTCAGGCATGAAGCCGAACTGTCTGGTGTGATGATAGCAAGACAGCAAGATGAAGGTCATTACGACTGCACAGAGAGCCAGTGATTCAGCATGTTTATTCTATACAAAAAGTTCAGTTTCAGAACATTATATATATCAATTTAAGAGCAAAAATATCATTACCAAAAGTTGAAGAGCCAATCTGAAAAAACTGCACATAATATACCTGCTGTCCTTCAAACTGATTTGTAATTTCTTCCAATTTTTTGCTGTCAATCATTTTGCAGAAGTAGATGTCACATTTATCAAATGATGGACATTTCATATTGGCACATAACTTTCCATATACGCTGAACACAGAAGGAACAAGGTCCATTAACTCCCATGACACACACGCCATCCCGGTCAAGATACTGCTTTCTCAGCCTGGGTCTGGTTGTTCAGCAAAGTAGTATCACTCCTGGGTTAGCAAAGAAGTGTGATTGTATGCCATAAATGAGATGATGACCATAGACAATATATCACAGGCACTTAAGTTGATGCAAAGATCTTTTATTAACATGATCGGGTATATAAATTAGTACATTTTTGCATCTGGAACTACAGTGTGTGACTCTGTTCCCTTATTTGCTATTAGACCCTTTAACCTCACCTATTGTCACTGATAAGCTGATTATCTTTAAAGCTGTATTAATCAATATTTTTATATAAGAAATGATTCTAATAACTGTTTGTAATGTGAAAGGGGTCGCTCGTAGTGACAAACCCACTGAGAATTAAAAACCAGCTCTCCAGTGTGTCTCAGCGCTACGCAGCATTTTAGCATCTTTCAGATTGTTGTTTTGGTTCTCTGGCCTGAAACTTTTGTTCAGTCTCACCACTCAGCACCCAACCCCATTTCCAGCTGCAACAGACAGCTGTTTTCAGCAAAAAAAAAAGTTCTGATACACCCACTGTGAGCTACCTGTCCAGCACCAAACAGCAGATGGATTAAGTTAGCAACTAGCTAACCTTAGTGGAGCAGCAGCTAAAGAGCCAGTTATATTTCTCAAGAATTGGTGAAGACAATACAGAGCTAAAAGGAGAGCACATATTGAACTTAAATTCATCACGTGGCCAGAAACACGACTCCAAATGAATTCTAATGTTGATTTATGTCTGCTGGATGTCTAGGCTAACTAACTTGCTAACAGGTTAGCGATATCAACTTTATACAGCTGTAATATGTCAAACATGTGCGTTATGTTCAGCTTGTTGTTGAGTTTTGTCCCCAAGTGGCCATAAAAAATGGACTAATGCAGCTTTAAGCACCTACATTTATATTAATGCTGACAATGTTAATGTGGCCCCTAACATGCAGCTGCTAACATGCAACTGTTAGCATCAGTATTTTGGTAGATAAAACCTAAAAACTAGTGATCAAATCCGATGGACAATTAACTGATCACATACAGTTCTATGCTGCTATGGTCTGAGCAGTATGTTATCTATAAAGTATAAAACAAGATAATTAAGATGTCAGTGGGGATATTTCAATTTCCAATCAAAAACAGCATGTGAGTGTACACATTCCCCTCAAATCTCACTGTTGGGTGCCTGCTTTTTGCTCTGTACTTTCTGTCTGATACACCACTATCCTGTGTCATTATTCGTGTTTTTGTGGTTCTGTCACGGATTTATGCTTCGAAGGAATCAAAAATGATGTATTCTTGGCAAGCGAAGCATTTCAAGTCTCACTCACTTTGAGTACTTGTCATTGCCACGGCCACCATGTGTTTCCTTAGGCCTTCATGTTGCTGCCTGTGGGGATTTAACTCTTCAAATTATGTGTCAGTGTTTTTCATTGTGTTGCCATAATGAGAAACCAGAACCAATACTCTCAAATCATAGAACTGCTTGCCACTTAAAACTATCTACCTATACCATGGCTAGAATCCATTTCAACATCACCCCAAGTAAACACAAATTAGGGGATTTTGTCCAGAATTTTGAATTTTGGATCATTCCTTGGATTAATAAGTTAGTCAAATGAATTCTACCATGCACTACCTTAACACATCACTCTTTCTTCTCTCTCTGAAGGTGTGTTTGTTGGAGTGCGAGGGTCATGTCTCCTCTTCACTCACATGGGAGGTGTGTAAACGTGCCGTCAAGCTAACGCACCATCCTATTCTTTCTGAGGGAGGTGCTCTGTTCAAGAGAACAGGAGAGGAGCTGGAGCTGACCTCTCTTGACCTGAACTCTGACAGTGAACTGCTGCAGTCTGCAGCCGCAGAGCGCTTCCAGGAGGGGGATCAGGATGAGACACCCTTTGAGCAGCGCAGTGTCCAGTATGACTCATCACTGCTGGAATCCTCTGAGGAAGGGGAGGGCCTGCAGGGTCTGGATCTCAGTCTGGCGGACGAACAGAGGAAGCTGAGGGAGGAGAGGAATGTGGAGAGTGACAGCCAGCTAGAAGGGGACGAGGATGACAGCTCACAGGCCATCACCTTATCCAAACGCTTTGGCGGCTTTCAGAGGGGGCGGCATGGATACAGGAAGCTGATTGGCTCACCCATGAGGCCACTACAAAAGCGCTACGGTGGGTTCATAGGTGTTCGGAAATCTGCCCGCAAATGGAACAGTCAGAAAAGGGTGAACCAGCTGCTCAGGCAGTACCTTGGCATGAGGAGCAGCCGCAGCGGCAGGATCAACAACATCCCTATAACTCGGGTTTGGAGGCAAAACAATCTGTAATGTATTTCTGTTGCTCTCACTGAATCCTGCCCCAGTTACCTCAACCAATCATGTTTTCAGCAGCTCACTCCAATTCGACGTCGCCATCGTCATCAGAAGAACAGACTCTGCCATTTCGCTGCACCTCTCTTTGTGTCTCTAAGTAACAAGGAATGTTTTGACCGTGATGTCCTTCTTATTAAAAATATTTACATACCATTCTGTGAAATAAAAGAATTAGAGAAGTGCAATTGAATATATTTTTGTGTGTCGGTATAATAAAAGGGGCCAAATGAGATTGGAAAACTAGTTCACTGCAAGCTTTTCACCAGAGGTGAGACCTGAGGGTGTGACTTTTAAGCATGTGTGGATGGGACTTAAGTCATAGTTTCAGCAGTTTTTTGCACTCTGTAGTTTGTGTTATGAGAGCTGTTACTAATGTCCAGCTCTCATGAAATGACTTGTGTGTTTCTACGTAGGTTTCCTCTTTTAAGATGGCGTTTTGTAGATTTGGGACTAAACAAATCATATACAAATGTTTGCCTTCAACTGGACCGTAAAACATTGCTAATCTTCCCACATGTCGGCAGAATCATGCCGTAGAATCAAATTGGAAGTGGACCAGCACTGTGCTTTTAAGATGATTCAATCAGATGTAAATATGGTTGGACAGTGGGAGTGCTGAAGCACAAACTGTTAATTGCTGGTATAAGAATCACATTTTCTGCTTAAGGAACTTAATTAATTAAACACAATGGACAAAAAAATTGGTTTTCTGAACTTTCAGACTCACCAAAACTCTACATTTCTCCTCAGTATTGGCAAAAAATGTCTTTTTCCTTTCTATTGTATTCTAATTTTGGCCATTAAGCGGAGGTTATTGATGTAAACCTTGCAAGTGATGAGTTTCTCTTGAGGAAATAAGCAGCAGGTCGACAGGCTCTCATGGGCTCCTTACAGTGGAACAATACTGTCCTCTAGTGTTTGAGGAACAAACATGTTGCCCTTGGATACTGACTTGGGATCAGTTTTGCCATGTCCTATTTGTAATATTTTATGTAATTCTTTGGATTGGCTCCCTTTTCCTGCAATTACAGTCAAATTAGAGATTAACATAAAATGAAAAACATACAAATACGTTAAATTATTACTGATACTTACCTGTCCTTCATCAGAAACTAATAAATCCTAAACAGAGAATACCAGTCTATTATCTCTCATTCTCACAGTATTAGCAGTGTCTGTATTACAGCTCATTAATCATATTTGGCAGCCATCTAAGGGACTGTATGGAAATTATTGGGGTGGGGAGGGGGGCTGAACTTTATATTTCACTTTTTAGAAAAGCAAAGCCCTCCGCAGCGTTATTTATATTTTCTTTGGACCCTCCCACTGAGAAAAAAATAACCTCCCCCAATTTCTCACAAAAATACAGCTGAATTAAAACAATTCATTTCACTATTAAAATCTAGGAAGGCAAAATGTAAACAATTGTAAGATAATTGAGTATACCCAAACTTAAACCCATTCCCCTCTGATTATTTTCATACAGTCCCTAACTTACCCTGCAATTATAGAATAAGGCAGCAATAATCTAAAGTGTCACTTGGGCGGAACTCAGTTTAGTTCTCAAACATTCCACCCGGGGCTTTTTGCAGAGCTGTTCACGTCACTTTAGTCCAATTGTACTGAAGTGCATGAAGCTGGAAAACTGGAAGGGCCATTGGATGTGTATCGCACTGTAGGATAGGGAAAGGAGGTCTAAATGACACCAGCCCTGAAAACCACCATCTTAATGTACCAGCGAAGAGAAGGGGGATGAAATGAACTGTGCATGTCAGCTGTGGTCATTATTATACAGAATAAGATGTTTCTGCTTGGGTGAAATGTTCATTTGTTTTGCCATCAAGATATTTTCCACCACTTGCAGGTCACGTCCATTCTTTTGCATCTTAATAGTGTTTAAGTGTTTAGTAGTGTTTGAAATGTAATAATGTATGCATATGAGTGTGTGGACGATTGCAGTGTGTGCGAGTGACTGTGCACGTGCATGTGTGCTTGTGTGTTTCCCTGTCAATCCAACACAAACAATGGAATCTGTGACTACAGTGTACATTTCAGACCACATTTCTAACATTATACCCTTGTTCCAAGTCTTCATACAAAATGTGTATAGAGAAAATACAATAAAATAGTTTGCTATTTCTTTTGTGGACTGTCATGCAGAAGAAAAAACGAGAACAAAAAAAAAACATTTTAAATTCTCAGTGCTTTTTAATTTGTGTTTGACAATATATTTCCTCTTTTTTATTGCTATTACAAACTCATTCCCCTAATGTCAGTCCCATTGCCATGACTCCATAGCTTCACGGATAAAACCATTAACACTGGTCGTATGCCAACACATGGGCAGGAAGGAAATCCATGGAAGGAACTTGGTTGAGTCAAACCAAATGTAGCTTATTCTTGTGAGTTTATATTCCAACAAAGTGCCAAAAAACATGAAAAGTCCAAAAAGAATCTGCCCTATACACGGGCTGAACGAGACGATAAAAAAAAAAAAAAAGGTATAAAATACTCGTACGTAACTCAAAGCACACAATATAATGTACATCATAACCACTGTGTAACCACTGGAAGAGAGGGTTAGAGAAAAGAAAACAGCCAAGTAGCAGTCTAATACAGTGGAGCTACAGGGGCAGTAATGTGACCTTTGGATAACGTAGGAGAGTGTTGTAGGCTTAGCACATCACATAGTCAAAGTCAGTCAACATTTCTTTAGGAAAGAAACAAAACAGGTTGAACGTAAAAAACACATGTAGTAAAAGTTGTTTTTCTTGATGGCTCTCAGGCCCTGATTTATATCCTCTTTTTGATAAAAGTCTCACTCATTCATCCATCCATTCCGCTCTCTCTCTCTCTCTCTTCTCCATCACGCAGCTGTTTTTAGTCTGGGAAACGCTGGCAGGCTTTTTTCCAGCGGCAGGCGGTGCACCACTGATCCTTGCGCTCCACTCCGTACACCTTGCGGCACTTTTTGGCCTCCCCGCGACCCTTCCTGCAGGTGTAAAGACACAAATTGTGTGGATGAGAAGCGATGCGAGAGGGCAGGAAAGGAAAGAGTGCTACCACACACGCTTGGTGTGAAGAATCTCTATAAAAATGAGACTGAGGAACAATAGGCTGATAACAAACGGAGAGTTGATTAAATCAATTGAATCTTTCCTGGCCAAGCCATGGAAAAGTGATTAAACAGACAGCAGCAAAGTGGGTGATAAAGTGACAATCTGGAGGAGAAAGATAGTGGACAGATACTGGAATCAAAACAGAAAACAGAAGAAACACGCGTGGACCCAGATCAAAAGCCTTACTTTTTCATTTACACTAAAGATATATGGCACCTTCCTGATGGTGACCTGCAGTTTCTTTATGCACAATCTACATTGGAACTGTCAAGTTTTAAAAGGTACAGTTGAACAACAGCATCGCCTCACCGCTAAACTTCAGAACCCTGGAATAGAACCCGTTTTTATCTCTCCTAACATCTCTCTTTTGATTAGTTTCAGTTCAGTTTTATTTATTTATATAGCGCCATATCATAACAAAGTTATCTCAGGGCACTTTTTCGAATAGAGCAAGTCTAGACCGACTCTTTATATTTACAGAGACCCAACAGTTCCCACCATGAGCAGCACTAGGCACAGTGGCAAGGAAAAACTCCCTTTTAACAGGTAGAAACCTCGAGCAGAACCAGGCTCAAGGTGGGCGGTCATCTGCCTCGACCGGTTGGGTTGAAGGGGAAGGGGGGAGCGGGAGAGAGAGAGCAGGAGGAAAGAGAACATACAGCAGCTCAATACAGCATAGATATGGTAATGGCATTGATGTTAACACCAACAGAAACAACACTAAGAGCAACATTATAATAGCAATACTAATAACAGCAACAACAGCAATAGCATCAGCGGGTGCAGAGCAGGAGCACGGGGGCAGCAGGCGGCAGCAACCACAGATTAGAGCTGGAATTGTTAAAAAAGTTGATTTATTCCATTTATTTAGTTAATTGTCAGAAAAATAATCGGCAAGTACTTGATAATCGACTAATAGTTGAGTAAATTTCAAGCAAAAATGCCAAATATTCTCAAGTTCCAACTTTTCAATTGTGCAGATTTGCTGCTTTTCTCTGTCTTATGTGAGAATAAATGGAATATCTTTAGATTTTTGAGTGTTCACAAAACTAAATTTGATTTGATGACATCACCTTGGAATTTAGGAAGCTGTGACTTTTTATAGACCAAATGATTGACTGATTAATTGAGAAAATAATTGGCAGATTAATAAATAATAAAAATAATTCTTTTGATACACAGACTTAAACTGGGCAACAACTACATTTAAATCACTTATTTTCTCAAGGTATAGAAAGTTTATTTACCAGAGTAATGCTGGAGTCAGTTCAATCAGTTGAGGAACACAAAAATATTATTTAAAAAAATATACGATTACCAATTGTTAATGCTATGATTCAAACAGCAAAATATGATTGGCAGCTTTTACATCACGGTGATGAATTTCCAGCAACAACTGAGTTCTGAGGTCTCCTGAGTTGTTTTCTATATTGTGTGAATGATCCTGAAAGGTTTGGCAAAAATTAAGCCAAAATATATTCATTAGTGGGACATGGGTGTAAAAATCTGTAACCATTACCAGTACAGAGTAAATCAGCAAAACCTAAAATAATGTTGGAAATGTCCTGTTACATTATAATCAAAGAAATAAAGAAAGAACTGACTTTTCCTCGATTTTAGTACATGACCTTTGTCCAATACTGTGACCAAATACCTGCAAAACTAATGACATTCCCATCAGCCTCAGCTGTATTTTGTTTTTACTGCTAATTATCAAGTGTTAGCATGCTAACACTGTACAGCTCCTTCAGTGACAGGTTGCTTCACCCGCGGTGTCTCACGGAGAGATACCGCAGGTCCTTCCTTCCTGCAGCGGTCAGACTGTACAACCACCATGGACCCTGGTAGACCACCACACGAACTGTTGTCTCACTGTCGTGCCATAAAAACACTTATGTGCAATATAAACACTATACACTTTATTCAGCTTATACACTGTACAACTCATAATTATACTTATACTACTTATTTATTGATATTCGTGCTCTTAATTATTTTTGTTTTATTATTTTTGTTCTATTTTTATTCTATTTATATTCCTATCTATCTCTTTATTCTACCTCTTATCTGCGCTGTAACGATGTAAATTTCTCCACTGTGAGACTATTAAAGGATTTCTGATTCTGATTCTGATTCTAACACGCTAAACTAAGATGTGACAGAAACATTCCATGTTAAACATCAGCATGTTGGCAAATAGCTCAAAGCAGAGCCGCTAGCATTGCTGTAGACTCTTTGCTGTGTTTACATTTTAACAGCAGGTGAAAGGTGTCTGAGCAGGAACAGACCCAGGCAGGTGACGCCTCACCTGAAGGAGCAGTGAGTGCGGGAGGGCGACGCACTCATAGGCTGCAGCCTGTTCTGCTGGAGCCACTGTTCCCCGACACTGACTGACCGGCAGCGAGGTTTCACCATCTGAACAGAAACAAAAACACAGATAAAGTACAACAGCAGTCACAATCAACTGTGTCTAAGTAAATCAGGATTGTATTCTTGATTATGTTCTATAGATTAGGCCAAGTCATGTTTTACTGTCTTCCTTATAGGAAACACAAGATCATATGCAAAGAAAGTCTTGTACCAATGAACTCTCAGCTTTTTCACACTTTTTTTTGTTTTTTAACAAAGCTGATTGTGCCTTGGCAAAAATAGACATAGATGACAATAAAACCTGACTTGACTCAGCTGTAGCACATTAAGCATCTCAGATCTATGCAGCTACTGTGATATTGTAAAGGTAAATGTTACACAGAGTAATAGTGGCGAAAACACCATAAAACAGAAAGTTTAATGGAATGAAAAGTATTGACACTCACACGCACGCCATGCTCTCTCCCTCAGCAGGTTCTAATGTTAAAATGTGAGAGAGGCTAAATGATAGGCAGGCTGTCAGACAGGTAAACAACGGGACAGAAGACCCACCGGAGTGTTGCTGTGGCCAGAGACGGAGGAGGAGGGGGTCCAACCCTGGCAGCCGGGGCTTCTGGAGGCCACAGATACCTGGACGGGGCTACAGGCCTGGAAGGAGCAGGAGAGAGGAGACAACACATGATTGACCATATCTGTCGGACCTTAAACTGGCTGACAACCTGTTACATATGAGAAGCAAGAAAGTTTCATTTTTGGTACCGGACTGAAAACATTTCAAACTGCTTTTAGTGCTATTTTGGGCAAAAACAGGCTAATATTGCCAAATTGGCAAACATGTTAGCTAACAGATACAGCTCAGTTACACATCCAGCAGACACAGAGCAACATTAGCATTCATTTGGAGATGTTTTAATTCGATTTTTAATAGTGTACTTTTACAGCTCAAGCTAGTACAGGAGGCTACTGCCCCAGTTATAACCAGCACCAAGAGATAGGAACATATTATGCCCACACTAGCCCCGGTTAGGTTCCAGAAACACGACTCCAACACACATATTCCTAAACTTGAAACATAGAATTTGTCCTACTTGCGTCAGCTGAATTGCCAAATAGTTACGACTAAACAATTTATGGCTTTGGATTCTATCCAGCTGCTGTAACAAACAGGCAACATCCAAAATACCACACATTAATTGATCTTTTCCTTCTGTCTGTCCTATTTCTCCTCCCTGTGCGACCCTGAACTCTCTGAACAAAGCATGTGCTACTGCATTCCTACCACGCCATCCCACACACCCTCCTTCCACCAAATCAGCTCTGGTTCTTGAACCGGTGCTGTTCAGGATTCTTGGATTCTTGGTGGAACACTGGTGCTATCTAGCGAACCGGCCCACGTTTCCACCAGTTTTGATCATGATTGTAATCAAGGATGCATCATCAATGGAGGGCATTGCACAATTCACAACGGAAACAAACAGTAGTAGCAAGATGGTGAATCACATTGATTATCTGCAAGGTTTTGTTCTGTTATTACAGATATTTGTTTTTATCCAAAAAACAAGCACGGACCAACTATTAATGATAAGAAGACATACCTATGGTCTATGGTCTACCATAGTAGACCATAGACCATAGGTATAAATAATTGTTATAGGTATAAATAATTGTTCCATCCTCTCTTTCCAGCCTGTAGAATATGACACGCCCACTGATGGAGAAGGAAAACCTGCTATTTTTTGGTTCCAGCTGGGAACCAAGTTTTCGGGTTCCGAACCAATTTATTTTTGGTCGAAATTCCCAGAACGGTTCAAAATTAGGTGCGAGAACTTTTACGAGTGTGCCTAGATCAGAAAGAAAATGTGCCAGTGTGAGTTCAATGTCGGGTCGGGCATTTCAAGCCACAAGCTGCCAGCAGCCATGATGACACACACAGAAACACTGCTCCGCCAGCAGCACTGGCACACAATTCAACCCACACTCCTGCTTAGGCAGGACCCCACTAGATATTTGCATCCATGAGGAAATTAAGGACAAATGTGGTAAAAAAAAAATCAACACATTTTCTAACATCTGTATCACAATGAAAATGCAAAAAAATAGTTATCATGCTTATTTTTAAGTTAGCTAGGGGGATTTTTCTGAAAATGCACTGGTTAAATCAGTCCAAAGTGGGCACAGACATGTGCACGTGCAGTCGTAACTGCTGTACAACTACACTGGAAGAATTCATGTGGTGATTTTCTGCCTTTTACAGGCTGCTGAGAGTCTAGTCTCCTTAGGGGAGCGAGCAAGCCGACAGCTTACTCTCTCACTGTCACAAAGCATCCATTTACAGGCTCAGTGGTACAGGGTAAATGCAGGTCACCAGTGAAATGTGCTGCTTTGTGATGCATAAACAAAGATGTAGCTCATTGGCTCATTAGAGGGGTATCTGCGTGGGGGCGCTGGGTAAGGAGGACATCCTGAAACAATACAACAGCCATGTAACATGAAACCCCTGCACAGAAACTCCAGTAAAATGAAGATAATACGATATTTAGTAGACAAAGGAACCTAAATCCTTTAGTTTCTGTTTTCATGACAGTCTGATTTCATGGGAGAGATGATTTGAATTCAGGCAATAGGAAACTTTGATGTTTGGAAGGTAAATTCCTGTATTCACACACTAAAACTACGCCTGACATTTAATAATTCATGCTAACTGCCTGCCGCGCTGTCTCCTTTTATCGCTGTCAAACTTTTTCAGCCCCCAAAACACTGCCTGCTTTCAGAGAAGAACTCAAATGCTGGGAAGTAAACAATTATTTACAGAAATGAGGGATCTTAAATGCCAATAATAAAACAGGTACTTTGCCAAAAATCAATATGACCTCAAAAAAATCTCTGATATTTTCGAAGGATTGAGTGTCTTCTCAGAATAAATTTTGGCCTGCAAATAGCATTTTAGACAATAACAAAGCATTAAAAAATCTCCATTCAAATTGGGACTAATTTATTTATTTTAGGTCATTAAGTGTCATTCCAGATTTTATAGCTGGTTAAGCATCTCTACATCCACCCACACTGCACTAATTAATCATCTGGTCAGTTATATGAAAAAGAAAAGTAATAATAAAAACATATTTACTTCTGGGAGGAACCCATGTCATATTATTATAGCTAGATGTGACAAATTTTAAGATGTTATAATATTACAATATTTTGCAATTCTGTGAAAGACACTTCACAGTCAGCAGGCCAAACACTGCTGCACCCACCTGATAGAGATGCTCGGAGTGGATCTGCCAGAAGCTGCTGGGGGCCGAGTGGCTGAGCGGACTGGGCCTGCTCGGACCGGGCCCGGAGCTGGAGTTGGACCTGGGCCTGTGAGCTGGGGGGATCTGGAGCCCCAAGGCAGGAGGAGAACCGCAGGAGGCCCAGCTGAGATGAGAGGACAGGGCCTGGCCCAGAGCCTGCTGGGAAGGAGCTGGAGCGGAGCTGGTGTCCACGGTCTCACAGGTGATCCTGGTGTAGTAGAAGTCCTCTTCTCTCTGGGACTGATCTGACCCACTGCTGTGTGTGTGGTAGGAGTGTGTATGTGTGTTTGGCAGATGGAAGGACAGAGTAAAAAGAGTGAGTTGCTTGTTTGGACCATTACTGAATGCTGCACTCACTGTGGCCCAGATATAAAATCTCAAAAATGTTTCATCACTTCACGCAAGTAAGTCTTCCACACCCTGAAAATTTTATTCCCTCGTGTTTTTTTAATGTTGTTTTGCAGAAATGTTCTAAAGGGCTAAACTGTCTGGTTTCTCGACACTGCAGAGTACAGTGGAGGACTGGCTCCAAAGCTGAAAACCTAGAATGTCCAAATTCCCTGATATTCCCACCTCTGTAATAACAGATACACCTCAATCATTTCTTAATATTCCATCAAATACACAACAAGTAGGAATCTTGCAATTAACACCACATATAAGTATATGTAATAGATATCAAGCCTCAAGACTCTTTTGGTACAGACTGAAATGTGTTTGTATCGAAAACTGTCAAGCACTGAAAGTTGGCATCAAGTATCTGGTCAGATTTGTAATCTTGTTGACTAATTCTTTAAAAAGGCAGTTCCTGAGTGAAATCTAAATATTGCAAATTTTAGACTATTTTGTTAAGGCAAAGTTCTTGTATGGCTGCCTGTTTTTACATTTAACATTTGAGAATGGCTTCTTTTGTTAAATGAAAAGAAGGGGTTTTATTTCTCAATGGAAAGGACTGTATGAAACTAAACCTATTAATTACTCCCTCCCTGCCACAATCATTTTTGTGCAGTCCCTAGGTTATCAAAAAAAGTAATTTTGTTATCTGTACCTAATATCAGATATTGTATCAGCACCAGTATTGAAACATTTCAAGCATCCCTAATAAGCATGCAACTGACTGTACATGTAAATCCAAAGTATTCCAACTCACCACAGATGCAGCACACGGATATGTCGTTTTATTCCGACTGAAGACGTGAGCACCTTGCTGCAACTGGGCCACAAACACTTGTACACACCTCTGAAAGAGCTCTGCGAGAGACAGAACACAGCACGGGTGAAGTACAGGAGAGAGGGTGGGACAGAACACACAGAAAGACACAAAGTACAGAGAGAGGTAGCTCAGGTAGCTCTCAGCTTCAGTCTTTCATAACATACTTCCTTTGCTGATTATAGAGCAATTTCCACCATATGGTGCTAAACCTTTGGCAGTACAGTCACGTACCTTTGGCTTTTTGGCAGTGAGCTCCTCTCCCTGTTCCAGTTCCATTTGTAGGCCTTCATCGGGGCTGCTGTCCATCTCAGCGACGGACGGCGAGGGGGCGGGGCTCACATTGCCATGGTCCCAGCTCCAGTAGCCGCTGCTGCCGCTGTCAGAGAGCTCGCCGCCACCACACTCCATGTCAGCTGGTGATGATGACCCGGCTGGAAAACAGCAAGATTCAAAGTTAGCTTTCAAGTTAGCTGTCCTTTTTACCCTACTGCATGACCTATTTTCTCTCAATAAAGATGTAAAAAACATACACGTCCCATCGTGGTTATTTTGCCCTAGCTGTCAGTGAGTTGGTGATACTCGCCAAAATAGTTCACTGTGAAAATATACCAAATATTCTCTGTTCCTTTGTGGTTAAAATAGACACTGTGCATTTGGGACTGCTCTCTGCTGCCTTTGTCTCTGCCCATTCTACAGAGAACAGCAGGTGTCCCACACTGGTGCCTAGGTTATGACGTGCGTCTATTTTCTGACAGTTTAACCATCATTCCAGCCTCTCTTTACCACCTCTTTGCTCTGTTCTCTGTTCATTGCTATTTTATTTTTCACTTAGTCAAAAAAAAAAATGGAAATAGCAAGTAATCTATTTTTCACTCAGGCAAATTTGCTTAATTTAATCAAGGTTAAACATGGAAAGTAGACCTAGTAGTAACTATTATATCAGTCCTGCGAGTGTCTTTATTTATCTTGCATATTGTAAGTACAGCAGAGAGACTATGTAGGTTTTGCAGTTAAAATTCATGAGCAATAAAACACACCCCTGCCCAGGGAAACACACTCAGGGGTTTTGCTGCTACGGCCTTACTTGGTCTGGCATGACCAGTGGATTATGGTGGCTAATGCAAGCTAAATTTAGCTAATGTTAGCAAACTTTAGACAGATATTGCTGTGTACTTGCCATTACTGAGTTGGTTCGCTGGCTTTAAGACTCTTTTGTACTTGTGCTACTTTCATACAACATTTTAGTATTTAACATTGTTTTACAAACGCAAAAAGTGACATTATTCAGCTAACATTTCAAAGTCTTGCTTTAAAACAGCAGAGAGACATGCATCTAAAATTACAGCTGCATCCGTTTGACATATAGCTTGCAAAAAGAGTTGACAAGACCACTGCAGTTAATTATATTTTACTAACTTAGCAGACAACTGATTCCACTGTGAATTTTCTCAGATGTATAGTAAGGGAAATTTTGGTTTTCATGAAAGTGGCTTTGGCCCCACTGTTGGATTTACTGCATGCAGTAGCCTCACAAATATTCTTTTTTGTAATACTTAATACTATACTTACATTATTACTTTGTGTTACTTTTGTGACTTTAATATATTGCAAAGGCAGTCTACAAATCGTGCTTTGCTCACAGAACTGATAATATTGAATCTGGTTTTTGCAAGGCTAGCAGTATACTACTGAAAACGAGGTACCACTTCTAATAATGTCTGCATAATGTCTTATAACTGCATTATTATCAAATAGAAAGGATGCCAATGGGAATTTTCCCAACCTGGCAACCCAAAGTTTGTTCTTAATAATGGTTATAAATGATTTGCAAAGAATTAGTAAATGTTTTGTTTAAAGCCATTCAGTTACAACTTACAAGCCTTTATAAAGGATGCCTTATTAGAAAGTGGTACTGAAAACAGCAGGGACACTGGTAAGGCTGTGTGTTGGTGAGGTGAGACAGACCTGATCCCGGATCTGTTTGTGGAGAGCTCTGGACCATGGGGCTGCAGGACAAACTGGTCAGAACCATGGCTGCCATGATCTCGTCCATCTCCACTGACTCTGGACTGCGGAAACTGGAGATAGCATAAAGAAACATCTTTAGGCTGCGGTGTGATAAAGTCCACCCTCACACACTCATATATGCTGTGACCCATCCCTCACCTGTGTGGTGCCTCTCTGGTAGCTGACACGTTGCTGAGGTGCACTGTGGGTCCCATAGTTTGCAAGGGAGCAGCCAGGTTCCTCCAGCCTCGCTCAGCCTCCCTCTGCCGCAGGTGAGCTGATGCCTTGTTCTTGTGATGCCCACTCTCCACAAACACTTTCTCAGCCTGGACACAGCTCTGTATAGGCACCTTTAGACAGAAGCAATGATTAGCTCCTAGTTCTTAGTTCCTACTCTGCAACAGTAATGCTCTGGTTCACTTCAAACACTACACTTCCAGTCAGTAAATTAATGGAAACTGACATGGACAGAGTAACCCATACTCTGTTATCTGTGGCCTTATTTGGGTTAAGCTGTTTACACGAGTCTTTGATACCCTGAAACTGAGTCTCGCTGCTGCCATGAATAAAGCAGTTAAGAGAATATTTCCTGTCCATCTGTGGCGTGCTGTCTGCCAGTTAAACAGCATGAAAAGATTGTGGGGGCCAGCCTCTGACCAGGCAGTACGTTAGGTCTAACACAGGGGGGAGGAGATACAGATCCATTTGTGGGAGCGCTTCCTTTTCCTCAGTAAGGGTTTAAACTTTGCGGGGTGAGGCATTTTGCTTACTGTAATGTTCATCCTATCATCAAAGTGCACCCATAATGCTATGCAAGCCTGAATTGGAGAAGTTTAAACCAACATATTGCATCCTGGTGACCGGTGACAGCTATATTTACATGTATTTACCCAAAATGTATGGATGCATAGATGGTGACAGGTGCGAATGAATGAATCAGTAAATTAATGAATAGATACAGGGCTGGATGATTGACCAAACAAAAGAATGTGATACATGGAAAACAACACATTTATCATCTCGTCCCTATACGTCTACTCACCAGAGAGCGCTGCCTGTCAGGCCCGTTGCTGTCGTGCGTCATTGTAGAGACGCAGGCCTGCGGTCCCGGCGGGCAGACTGCCACTCCACCTGCCCCTGCTCCAGTTCTGTCCTCTGGTCCCATAGCTGCCATGGTGCTGCTGCACACAGTGAGGGGGGCTCAAGAGCACAGTGTCACACCTCCCTGCAGACAAGACACCGGGGACAAGGTGAGATTTGAACCAATCAAAACACATGACTACATTTTTAAAAGTTTCTACAATATTCCTCAAACTGCTTATTCTGTCTGGTACTCCACCACTTTAGTATTCCACTACCATGAAGATAGGGAACTCGCAAGCAGGAGAGGTCGAGATATCCTGACTTTTAGTCTCTAGTGTGGGTCTAGCTTCAAAAACACTGGATCCTACATTTCCCATAATGCTACTCAATAGTGTCTTTCATTCAAACCTCCCTGCCTCCTAAATGTCCACTTCTTTCAAACTCCACACCTCCAGTTTCCATCATCCGGTATTCCTCCTGACTTCATGTGTCGGTGGAGTGCCCCTTTAAACTATGTGTTTAAATCACTTCTATATAATAAAATGTGTAATATTCCCCAGCCAAAGGTTCTATAAGTAACTTTTGTTATAGCATTTGAACTGCTTCCTTCTTAAAAGCATTATGCAATGAAGGTTAAAGGCTATTTTCCAGGAGGAAGAATATGCTCGGCATCAAATGATGAATATTATGCCTTTGCTTTCTCTGTTGATCGAAACAAAAGGCAGCTTTGCCGACTACTGAGTGTTGGCAAACACGAATACCATCTTGCATCTCTCTGCCTGACAGTGCAGAGCAATAACACCACAGGGGATTTGAAAATGATTGCAGGAATTCGAAGTGAATACCGACTTGTGTGGATTTAGATAGTGGCTGAACCAAAGTCTTGCTGTAGTTTTGTTGTCTACTCTAATAAAGTACGTGACTGATAACGCGTTCCGCAGACGTAATCTCACGTTTGGGTGCATTCACTGTGGCCTGTCGCCCACAGAGGTAAAATGGGGCAATGCTGCATTCAAGGCACGTGGGAATAATGTTGATGAAATGGTCGAAAGGCTCAAAGAAGTGATTGCCAGGATTTACTTATTTCAAGTGTCCGATTGGTCCTGACCAGCTATTTCATACTTTCTGAAATTTTGCCAACTAATTTAAAAAACAATCGACAGATTAATTGATAATGAAAATAATTGTTAGTTGCAGTCCTAAACAACAATAATATGTTTATTATGATTATAATGATTTGTTTTATTGTATTACTTTGCAGTATTTATTATATTATTAATTATTATTAGTGAATAGTGGCAACAAATACCAGTAGTTAATTTTGATAAACCCCTGTGACAGGAAGAGGAGGTCCGGTGTACCAGCACTACGTTCTCAAATTGTTTACCACTTAAAACCCTTCGCCTAACAGTACTTTCAACGAGAAAACCCAACTCCCCCATTCTTTTCTGTGCACCCGAATGCAGCGTAAAGCCCGATTTTCCCCCACCTTTCCACCAATCAGCGTCCAGCTCCAGTAGTAAACAAGTGCCACAGTGTGGGCGGGGTGCCGCCGCTCATTGGCTAGGCTCTGATTTTCAGTAACACACCCCCTTTCTGACAACGTGTTCAGACACGAGTTTCGCCGGGGGGACTGAGCCGGACGAGGGAATACTGCTGAAAATAACTTTATTTTGAACGCAAAGATAAATAAGAAAGCAGTTTAAAAAAAAAGTCAAAACCCAAAATATGACACATCATGCAGCGATAACAAAGATGAAAATGTAGTATGTGTAAACCGTGTTGCAAAAATTAACAAAACAATAACGTCATCCCTCCACTGATGTAGCAGAGGTAATGCAATTAAACTCATATTTATAGACGCATAATAAGAGTTTACACACATTTTAATATAAGGCAGTAAAATCCCTGTGAGTCCGTGTAAGTAGGCTACTGCAAATTTGATGCAAGTTGCACAAGATGATAGAGCTTTAGGAAGCAATTAACACTTTACCATACAAATACAACGTTAACATTGTTTATAGTGGTGGTTGTGGTGTGTTTTAGGATCATAACCGACTAGAAGTCATAGTTTATCATCCTTCAACGAGCCTACATCACTGATCTCCACCCGGCAACGCAGATTGAGATCAGGAGAAACACCCCCCTCCCTCCCCCAGCTCACACCGCTGAAGGAAAACAATATTATTACTGTGCAATCTGCAACACAGAAGCCTTAGAAAAAACGACATATTTTTATACTCACTCGTTCGGTGGAAACCTCTGTCCTGTCCGTCGTCCCGTCGGAGCTGCAGCAGCGGTTCGTCGCTGCCTGGCTGTCCCGCCGCTAGCCGGCTCTTTCAGTCTGCCTGCCGGGGGGAAGAGGGGTTGGTCGGTCGGCTGCGCGCCTACGTGTGACTGCTTGGTGAACCAATGCAGGCGGTGACAGCTGGACAGAGCGCAGAGATATCAACCTGCAGCGCGCTGTGCACAAAAGGATGATCTAGGTGAGGGGTTACCAGAGCAGCAGCAGCAGCATCCTCGCTCTCTGTCTGCCTGTCTGTCTGTCTGTCTCTCAAGCACACACAAATCTGTGTGTTCATCTGATACTCAGTCACATTGCATTACAAATGGCGTTGATGGGGTGGATTATGTCTGGATAAATAAAGAAATAAAAGATATAAAATGAGATTTTTCAGCATAAAATGCATTGCATTAAAATGAGGAGATTGAGTGCATTTTTTGCTACAAAATCACCCTACATTGTATTAAGATGCTATACGATTATCAATGCAAATAAGCTATATATAATAACAAATACAGATATAATATCAAAATGGATATACCACAAACTACTGAGGTCACTTAGACATCACTATTCACTAAGAAATGCTAATAAAAATATCATAATGGTGATATTTATTGAGGGATATTGTTTGTATGTGCAATTTAGTGCTGCTATTAATCTGATACAGAGAAAGAAGTGTCATTTGGATTTAATTTTATTTTAAAACACAGATTATTGATTGGACCCCTTCAAACACCATTAAGAGTTTGAATGAAATAGCTCAAAAGTGCTGACACCATGGTATACAGCATATCAACCCCCAACATCACACGAGACATGGCCTGCATAGAGATCAAACACGACTTGCATGTGTGTGTTTCCAGTGTGTATGTGTGTTGCAGAGCCCGTGCTTGTGCTTGTGCTTGTGTGTTTGTGTTTCTGTGTGTTTGAGACTGGATTAGTGTCGGCTGTCTGCACCCTCTCCACCAGACATCCAGTCAGCAGGGATTTTAGGGTCTGAGCGCCGATACAGTCAGAGAGAGAGAGAGAGAGAGAGAGAGAGAGACAGTAACCCAATCCTAGTCCCAATCTGATTTGTAGACCAGACAGAATTCCTTCTCTTTCCATTTCATTCATTAGTGACACCATGTAAGCTCGACAGGCCTTCTGGCAACTGCCTCAACTGGTTAGACAGATTGAGGTGTATAATGAATTTACATAGCAGGAGTTACCAAGTAAACATTTACAGAAACTGGACTACAGTACATTTTAACAAGACATTAATGTGCTATTTTACAATAAGTATGAATGATTGTAAGGGTAGTGGTCAGCAGGCAAATGTTGAAGTCACTTCAGATGGGTGGTAGTTTTGCCTAAAGTTTGGGTGGGGCCGGGAAATTGGCTGACATCCAATTTTAGGCCATTACAAAATGAGATATCTTCCATTTGAAACAATGGCACCTAATCTACAGCCACACTAGAGAATAACATTGCTAACATGCTAATGCTTAGCAGGTATAATGTGTTCACCATCTTAGTTTCACGTGTTAGCTTGCTAACATGATAATGATAATTAGCACTAAAGACCAAGTACAGCTGGGAATGTCATTAGTTTTGCAGGTATTTGGTCATAAACCAAAGTATTGGACAAATTCAGATTTGGACCTGATGATGTGCTAGATGATTGCAATTGATTACAATTCATCCAGAGAGGACCATGAATGTTTGTACCGAATTTCATGACAATCTATCCAGTAGTTGTGGAGACATTTCAGTCAAAACCACAAATGTCAACCTCATGGTGGCGCTGGAAGAAAAGTCAGGGGATCACTAAAGTCAGTATGATTCATTATCTGGGAACCATGGACATCTGTACCAAACCTCATGGCAATCCATCCAACAATCATTGAGGCTCTGTCAAACTCATGGTGGCGCCAGAGGAAAAATAAGGGGATCATTAAAGTCAGTAGTATTCATCCTCTGAGGAACAAGAACGTCTGTACAATATTTCACAGCAATCCATCCAATCATTGTTGAGATATTTCAGTCTGGACTCAAATCCCCCAAAACTTGAATTTTCTATAAAATGAAAAATTAATGACTAAATAGGTTTTGGGGAAAATAATCCTTGGTTATTTTGAGTTTTACACTCAAAAACTCAGCTTATTTGTTTCATCAGACCTGTGTGAGTGTGGTTTGATTAGACTGATTGGCAGTGACCAAGCAACCCACCAGCTGTCCTGGTGAAATTGGATTCAAATGTTGGTGAATCCTGATTGGTGTACTGAAGTATGTGGCATCACCACTCCCTCGCCCACTTCAAACCAATAATCAAAACTGTCTGAACTTAAAGAGGTACTCCACACAAACATGTTTTTGAGCTGTAAACTAAATGATGGCCTTAAGCAGAACCTTTTGTGTTTATGTAGGACCATATTGCTCATAGTAAGACACTGAGAAATAGGTTTTCAGGGCCTTTAATTACAGTGGCAAGACAAGCAGTATCACTGACATCAGTGTTGTCTCACTTGGGTGTGTTTCATTTGGACATTTCAGTGAATTAGTGCATGGCATGATGACTGACATAACAAGAATGACAACTCCACCCTGCATTGAGGTTTTATGACCTTTGGTTCACTGAATTCTCAGTAGGCCCAGGTGCCACACCCATCAATCAACCAGGATGAGATGGAAAGATGGCTTGTAAACTTTTTTTTTTTCCAGGACAAACAGACCCACAAGTATCATGAATGCCATGCATGTTTACAATAAAGGTAATACTACAACATAGACTTTATCTGCGTCAGCAGCAGACTGAGAAAGACTGGAAAGTTGATCCCTTCATTGACAATGAAAGTGCACCCAAGATTAGAAAAATCCCCTCCACAATTTTATCTTATCAGTGTCAATACATATATTAACCAAAAGTCACTTCCTCCATGATCTTCCATTATCCCATACAGCACAACAGTGGCAACAGTGTAGTTAAATAGTATGGTTTTGCATGTTTTATCCCCAATACTACAAATCACATATACCTTACATTCCCGGCAACCACTTTGAGTTTTATGGTTGTTCCAGCCCTTGGTTTCCATTGATTTCCATACAGTATATAAATCAGTTAGGAGATGCTTGAAATGATTGTGACATGAATTGATGGATTGTAAAAGTCAAGGCAGTTTCAAGAATCTGCTAATTTATTTTCATATGGTACAGACATGAGTGGAGACCAGTGGCTGCCAGGAGTGGAAGGAATAATACATCCAATAATATTAAACTTTACAGTTTGTGTGCTGTAGTTTGAAAATGGCTGACAAAAATATTAAAGGAATAGTTTGACATTTGGGGAAGTACACTAATTTCTTGCTGAGAGTAAGATGAGAAGATCAATATCACTCTCATATAACCACAACGTGTCGTCTTTAGACTTCAGTTTTTGTACAGATTAAACAAATCGGTTAATGTGTATGATAACGTGTTGAACTGGTGAACTAGCGGTGCAGGTAGATGAGTTATTTACCTTTGGACAGAGCCAAACTCGGATGTTTCCCCCTGCTTCAAGTCTTTGTGCTAAGCTGAGCTAACCGTCTTCCAGCTGTAGCTTCATATTTGATGGACACATATGAGAGTGATCTTCTCATCTAACTCTTGGCAAGAAAGCCAATAAGTGTATTTCCCTAAATGTGAACTAATAACACAATCTGTAGTAAACAAGCTTCACTGTAATGGTCCTTAAACTGTTGTCTTCCACTGCATTCTACTCAGGAAAGAGCACCATGACGATCACACAATTTGATCAGCTCCCTGTACTGGGTTTACTTAACTCATCTGTATCCTGTAAAGAGCAGGCTGTCCTATCACATTGGACAATAAAATCACCAATGTTAAAAATCAACATAATTCGACACGTGACCATTTTAGCGGCCACCCTAGAATTATATTAGCTCAATGACTGGACAAATAAGCCTCAAATCAACACCTCAACTGCCAATATCTGTCTAGGTAAAATCAACACAGATTAAGTTTTCTGCTTCCAAGACTTTGAAACTGATTACAGCATTTGACATTGTTTTCAAGTTTGGGCCAAATTACAGCAAATTTATAATCACTGATTTTTACAGTCTCAGAGTTAAATCAACCCGGACGATTCTGAATATTTTGGGAATGATCAGTCTAGTTTCTGTGTAGGTAATAACAGAAAAGAATGGTAAAAACACACAGAATCTTAACTCTTAAAAAAGCATAATGTAAAACATAGAGTAGTCAATAGCTAGTTGATAGAAAGTCTTTAGATGAAAAGTTCTTGTCAGATGAATTCAGATGCCATAAATGAGACGACTTTAAAAAGAGGTTCTTCCTTTAAGACTGTGTCCAGATAAGTGAAGCCTGACGTCATGAAGACAAGGTGTGGATGGCGGCTCGGGCTGGCAGACGACAGGGCCAACTATCCCTCCTACCCTTCCTCTCTTTTTCCGTCCATCTGTCCATTTGAAACAATGTCAAGTGTGGAAAACTGGTTCTGTGCAATGGGATGTTGAGTCACGATTTGTCCTCTTTCCTGCTTCTTGCCTTAGAAATTGGGAACTTCTGTTTTCTGTGGTATGTTTGCTATGTGGCTGTGGGGTTATTGTTCAGGACTGTAACTGACTGGTTAGTTGGTTGCTGCGTGAGGTCTCTCCAGTGTGCTGAGAGGCATGCTTTTGTGGTCCCTCCAATTTGAATAGGCTACAGCACCTGAGTCTGGAAATGTAGATGAGAAAATGTAAGGGAAGCGCAAATGTTTGATTGAAAATTTGTTTCCATTTACAGAGAACTCACCGGTTCCTCCTGTCTTTGTGCCAGCGGCCCCGTTGGCTCCTCCTGCTCCATCAGTCTGTCACAGAGAAAGACAGACAGTTATAAGGACAATAAGGACATAATGTATGTAGTCAATTAGCTTAGCTTAGCATAAAGACTGGAAACAGGGGGAAACAGCTAGCCTGGCTCCGTCCAAAGGTAACAATATCCACCTATCAGCATCTCTAAAGCTCACTAATCAACACGTTATATTTCTCTTGTTCTGTATAATTAAGGTTTTCAAGAACGTTTGGGGCGTTTTGGAACTTTATGCATGGTATGTGGTAACGCCTATCAAACTCTCAAAGTGACCTTGGCCACAGCACAGGAATAAGTAGTAACATCAACTAGAGTGGAATAAAACAACATTTCACAACCAACAAAGGGGTTTGAGACTACACTTCCTGCATCAAGGTGAAGTGCTACAATTTGTAGCTTTAAGTAGGTATCTTGTGATATTGATAAGATACTGATTCAGTGATTTTGCTCTTTCTGTCTCATTGCTTGTGAGTCCCTCTGCACTCCTGCTTTCAATTGAGTCAATCAACACTTGACAAAAACCGCATTGTGTGGCATAATACAATTTCCTAAGTGCATTACAGCTTATTAATCTTTATCCACCTAGACCTCAATGCAGTATTAGACACAGTGGACCACAATCTTAATAGAGTGACAAAAAACAGTGGAGAGGTCCCTCAGGGGTCAATACTAGGTCCTGTACTTACTGTATGTGTTGTGATTTGTTATATAGAGAGGCATACAAACTGCTCTCTCAGATGTCTGAGAACTTTGTCCAGTTATCTGACTTTAAATCTGAGATCTTTGTTAGCCCTCCTAAGTCAATAACAATTTGAGGTATTTCTGACAATCACATTTGGTGATAATGTGAAGGTGGGCAGTGCAGTTCTGTTATCTTACAGTATCTGAAATAAATTCTGTTATCTGTTTCTGACTTTTAAAAGGTAATTTATCTTTTATTTTGTTCAGCTCTTTCTACACCTGTTTCCGCCAAACGTCTGTCTTTATCTCCAGGATGTGTAATATGCTGCTGCTTGGATTTTGATACCTTTCACTCTGTTCATTTGGTAGCAGATTATCCCATTAATTCAACTGGAGCGTTTTTACACTGTTTTGACACTTAATTTCAGAAATTATTTTTAAGATTTTAATTACACTAAAAAGAACTGGAAGGCCTGGCCCCTTTTATACTCCTACAAGTTACGGTACAATTTAGGATCCTCAGGCGAAATCAAGAATTAACACTGAAGGAGGCGAAGGTGGAGAAGTGTTTGCTTTTGGAGCCCCTGAAATTTGGGAAGACCTATGAGAGAACATCCGACTTGCCAAGTCCATTTTGTCATTTAGGTAACTTTTAAAAAATGCATTTAATAGGCAGACCTTCTTTGTAATTTGGTCATATACAAGTGTAATTTTTTTTTCTATTACCCAGTGTTTATATTAACGTTGGCTATTTTATATTCTTTAATTTTTGCCTTTATATATGTTATGGTTGTTAGGTAGTAGTTAGTTTTAGTGTGTTAAAATAAAGATTACCATCATCATTATTATTTTTATCATGATGGATTTTGGTATAAAGTATTATAATCACAATATGAAATTGTTATTACTGATTCTGTATTCCATACCCAAAGCTTGTTATTCAAGTTGATGTTAATCATAATCAGAAAATAATGGTCACTCATAATATCCTGACAAAATTCTTTCTGGTAGCAAAACTTCACATGATTAAACATTTTCATTGATGGCCTAATCTATTTTCATTTGTCCCATGGGTTTACGTGGTTTGAATCTAATGAGGCCAATATCAGCTACAGTATCACAGCCTCTACCGTCCTCCTGCTGATTGCTGATAATCAGCTACTTATTGCTCCTAATCGGCAGCTAATGAACTGCAATAGATACTACACGCTACATTTAGATATTGAAGGTGCTGTTGCATGAATCGAGTGAGGTCTTTAGTGACACACTGGTAGAAAGAAGGAGGGAAAGAACTGGAAACAGAGAGAGAAGAAGACAAAAAAAGTCAATTCATACCGTTGTTCCACTGACGTCATACGCGTTGCCACTGCTCCTGTGGATGACAACAAAGAAAATGAGAGATTGTTAAGATGGTATGCCATATCTGTGTGTACTCAGTGTGTAAGGGGACAAAGGTGCATACAGTCCTATTTACATATGTAGGTTTGATTTATGGCTCAAGACATTTAAAACTGTGTCCATCTGCCACCTGTTTTGTCTCTGGCTCTTTTCCGAGTGTGTATCCATATTGTCCTTAACATCCAGGTTCACGCACATACTCAGGACCTTTGGTCACAGTCCCCTGCTGTCCTTCCAAAAAGTGTTTTGTGTCTTTAATGGCCATCATCCTGCCCTCAGCACTCTCCTGTCCTGCTTCACTGCACCAATAATCCAGTACAGTATAGAGTAAATCCCTATTTATACCTAAACTCAGTTGGAGTCGATTAGACCTGACTGTCTTAGCCGAGCCCAGGCTGAATGTCTCATTAAACTGCTTAAATGTGGAAGGGGCTCTGGTAGGCCAAACTGTCATTAGGAAACTATAAGTAATTTCAGGCTCAAGTCAAGTTTAGGCTCTTGACAAAAGGGCTTAGAATATGCTGGACTGTTTTCAGTGAGTTATAATACTGTGTTTGTGACAGAGCTGTCATTTTAATGGTCAGTATTCATAGACATGACTTGATTTGGGACTTGCTTTGATAAGACTTTAGATTTGCCTTGAGACTTTATTTGACATATCTTGACACTAGACTTAGACTTGCTTTGACAGGACTTGTGACTTGATTTACCAGGACTTGTGACTTGACCAGGGCTTGTCTCGATTGGGACTTGATTTAGACTTACTTACTTGATTTAGACTTACTTGATTAGACTTACTTAAAAACAGCTCCGGTGCACTCATCATCAGTTTTCAGCATTTATCAGTCCACTGAATTTTTGAGATCACAAATCAGACTAATGTCACCTCAAAGTCTTCCTTGTATTATTCCTTGATGCAGCATTGCGCCACATCTGTTCTTTCTCATCTTTGTTCTTTGTCTTAACTCAATCAACACACATTGGCACCAGTGTGTTCCCCTTCTTTAGATATACAAACAATCTGCTGATTCCCATCTATCACTAAAGTCCCATTCCAGTTTCATTCCTCTGAGTGACAAACAAGTCCTGGAATGTACAGTCTGCAAGATAAGACTTTTGTTTCACCCAGCAGTTCCTCTGTGTTACTGTCACTGGTATGTTTGGTGTGACAACCGCAGTAATGGGTGTGCAAACACACACATGCGCGCATAGATGTGTATAAAAACACCCACATACAGTACGTGTGCACGAACACACACATACACACACACAGATTTCATTGGGACCATCGGGCTATTGAAGGTTAATGTTCCAAGCCCAGCCCATTTGGTTCAACTACCTCAACCCTTAAAATGATATTTGACTGCACTTCCTTTCCTCCTCCTCTTCAAACAGGCAACACCCATCATCAAAACCACCTATCGAGTCGAACAAGTCTCTGTTCTGTGCTGCTTAAAAGTAATGAATGGCAATTAAAGCTGCAAGTCCAGGGCAGGAAAATGAATCATCCAACATATTGTGAGCAGCCACTCCAAACAGGGGGAGGCTTGTTTCATACAGGGTGGCAGTGTACTTATGCATTAGGTGACACTGTTCTTAATCCCTTTAACTCACTTTGAGTGACAGCATTCACAAGTGCAAATGGTCAAAGGCAGCTTATATTTCATAGTATACTGGAAGAAATGACAAGCCACAAATATACTCAAATTAATGTCACTTTTCAAAATCACGTTTCCCTCACCTGTTACACCTGGTGCAAAGGGCGACGAGAGTGATGCTGAGGATGAGGAAGACGATGAGGGAGATGATGCCCACCTCAGGGGAGGAAAACCAACCCAACATGCCAACCATCCCTACTGGAGCCATTGTCCTAGCGCTCTGTAAAGAATGGCAAAACCATGCCAAAAGTGTCAACAAAGTAGGCACACACTGTTAAAACAAAATTCTTGAGCAGTGGGTGGTGGTATAGCCTATGTGAAATTTTTACAATCAAATTTTCCATTAGATACAATGGTGATGATAAAAGTAAACATACAGCATCTCACACACTGAAGTCCAGCACATTTCAGATGAACATATTCTTCAAAAAGAAAAAAAGACAAGGTACAGGGTTCATAACTTACGTTGTATGCTGCTTGACTCTGCTGTAGCTCTGTCACTAACTGCTGTCAGTCATTCAACTGCCTTTGCTTTATGTGGCAGTCAACTTAGGGAGGGACTCAGTTCAGTCGTGTCCTATCTGTCATGAAAGAGGTGCTGACACAAGCCCGTAAACATCCCATTGTGTTGTTTATCACCACTGAATCACATTTGCACCTGAGGGCCTCGCCACCTGACATGACTGTGACTTCCAGGAATGTTGGAATGTTTTAGACAAAAATACTTGAACCCTGAAACACGGTGGCTGATCAAGAGAAAACCCAAGAAATCAATACAAGACTGTCAAACTTTAGACTGAAAATCCTCCTGTGGGGGAAACGTGTGAGCTGAACCAACCCCTGATGTCAATTCATGTGTGTACTCTAGCTGCCTGCCAGGGAAAAGCTGATTAGGCAGACACACACACACACACACAAAACACCTCCCCCTAGCAGCAGTTTACATGACTGCAGAAAATTGGCAGCTCATCGCAGGCCAAGGGCAATTTCATACTCCACTCTTTACACATTTTAAATATGCAGTCACTTTTGTTGTGCTGTATTCCACAAGCTAATTGTAGTATTTCTGCTAATAAGGAGGCTATAATAGGACTCCATGATCTTATATAGTCAGTTACATTTATATTTTTAATTGCACATTGGCTAGTAGTTGGATATACAGTAAATACCCAGTAAAAGACACCAACAAATAAACTGCTGGAGCAATCCACATGATAGTTTCTCCTTCTTGGTCTCTGTGCCGAGAGCTGATTGGCTGGAACTACTGAAATCATACTCACAAGGGAGGTATTACAGAAACAAGGATCATTGTTCTAATGCAAAGCAGGGTTTGGATGGAGACTAGGACCAGTGTAATTGGATTACAGTGCTTCAGAGGTGCACTGTATCACTTTGAAAAGGTCAGGGGTCGAGTCATGAAACTAAGGGATAATGTGAATGATAAAGTTCTAGGATGAATGGTCAGTGAGCAATCTGGAAAACCAAAACCAAAAAGAAATACCACCATGTCTACAGGATATAGTTTGTGCATGGCTGTAGGAGGGTGGCATACTATTGCATTGTGTAAAATTGCAGTGTGTGTTAATGTCAGCTGTGTCCAGCCACTCCTGCACGATAATGCTATCAGCACTGAAGCCCTTTTTTTTGACTACTGGTCAGTGAAATTACCCCATTCAGTGCCAAGGGAGCAGACCAATTATGTAATTCTGCATTCACGCTGTGTTAAAATAATTAAACACATTTCATATCTAGACTTTGACTTTGTTCACTTTGTTTATAAAACTTCCATGTTTTGCCTTAAAAGAATAGTTAGACATTTTGGGAAATTATTCGCTTTCTTGCTGAAAGTTAGATGAGAAGACTGATACGAGCCTCACGTCTGTCTGCTAAATATGACAGACAGACCATTAGCTTAGCCACAGCTAACGTGCCTCTGTCTGAAGAAAAAACAAAAATCCACCTTCCAGCACCTCTAAAGCTCACTAATAAACGTGTTATATCTCGTTTGTTTAATCCAAATAAAACTAGCCAGGCTAGCTTTTTCCCCCGCGTCCAGTCTTTATGTTAAGCTTCATATTTAATGGACAGATATGAGAGCTGCTCATCTAACTTTCTGCAAAAAAGTGTATTTCCCAAAATGTTACTATTCCTTTAATAACATAATTGCTATGAAATAAAGTTTTGTAGATGCAGAAACACACAGAAAGGTAAGGCAGAGGAAGAATTGCATTGATTTACCCCGACACACACATCCAAACACACACACCTTCCCACCCCTGACTCTTTAAGATCAAACACACACATCTCTTTGTTAGTGATGACACCAAAACCAAGTAACACCCACACCGATTACTTGTTTAACAGCCCCATTCTGTCATAATCAGCATCTGAAGCCCTGCAGAACAGGCAATCCATAGCTCTCAGCAATTTTCATTTGTTCCCTTTCTGGGATCTGTATGAGATTTCTTCAGCGGCACACAGCAAAATCAATAGCCACACTTTCACAGCAGGGGGAAAGGAAGCCTGCAGGAATCATGGCCAATTTCAAATATTTGTAGCATAATCCTGAAAGCACAATTTGTTCATATAGGAATGAACCCAGCTAACAAATAATCTCTATTTGTGGGCAAATTGAAAAAATAATAACCTTCCTGATGCTAGCTGGGTTTAACCCTGCAGAGGAAAGTGGGCCTACTGCGTGTGCATATATTAATCTAACAATGCTACCACAGGGTTCACTAACACACTGCTTGGCCCACATTTTTTCATTCAGACTATCTCAAATAACTGACAATAACACATTCATTTTATTTCTCAAATATGTTTCAGGCTGACTACCACATTTCAAAACATTTCATTTCTCAATTAAATATTTGAGAAAAATTCCTCTTTGATTAAAGATATTCAGGAAAGATTTAAGAAATAGTTTGACATTTCGGGAAATGCAGTTATTGGCTTTCTTGCCGAGAGTTAAATGAGAAGTTTGATACTCTCATGTCTGTACGTTATGAAACTACAGCCAGCAGCCGTTTAGCTTAGCTTAGCTCAAAGACAGGAAACAGGGCAAATCAGCTAGTCTGGCTCTTTACAAAGGTGAGAAAAAATCACCTGCCAGCACCTCTAAAGGTACGTTCAGAAAGAACACGAGGCGTGGTGGAGCAATTGCAAACAAAGTCAATGGACAGCTGTGAGAGGGTGAGAATAGACACAAATTCTCCCAGGGCGGGAGGCGAGATGAAGAAGCGTCCAATAAACATTGTAGAGAAATGGTCCAGCACATAACCCCATGTAAAACCGCAACTTTCCGTTTTTACACTTCCGTTTTGCTGCGGATTAAACAAGCAAGATACAACGTGTTAATTAGTGAGCTTTAGAGGTTCTAATAGGTGGATTTTGTTACCTCTGGACAAAGCCAGGCTCCCACTGCTCTCAGTCTTTACGCTAACACAGTGATTCCCAACCAGGGGTACTTGGTTGAAGTAGCTCGACTAATTTGAAAAAAATATAAATTATGATTTGATTAAAAGAATATATCCACATATTAAGGCTGCTGTAACACCTGAACACTACCTGTTGCAATTATGTAAGAGTGAGTAAAAACTAGTTAGCAAACCAGCACATAAGTTTGAACAGGTAGTTAAAAGTAATGACTAAAGAGTTAAAATAATTATCTAAAAGTAATGGATAAACTATTGGAGCATTCAGCTTCACTCCAAGTGGTAGAAGTATGATTGCTGAGCAAAACAACCTAAACCTAATTACTAAAAATTGACAAAGTTGTACGAAAAAAATATTTTTAACAATATCTACTTTTATAAAATCAATAATGTTATACATTTGGAACATGATAGGTGGCAATCAATGAAGGGGTACGTGAGTTTAGTAGACAGGACTGTGGGGGTACCTTAGACCAAAAAGGTTGGGAACCACTGCGCTAACGGTCGAATGGTATCGATCTTCTCATTTAACTCTCGGCAAGAAAGCAAATGAGCGCATTTGCGAAAATGTTTAACTATTACTTTAAAATGAGGCCTGAGCTCGGCTCTGACTCACACACTGATACTGGGCCATCCTGAATCTCATCCCGAGGGACTTTACTTTACATATTAGAAACAAAAGGTGTGGCTACCATCTTAAAATGGCTGCTATCACCTAACAAAGAACAGGCCAAACCAAAGAGACACACTTACAATAGCTGGCTGTCCTCCATGTGGACAAACAGGGTCAACAAGATATATTCGTGTTTAACATTAGTGTCTAAACAGCCTTGATTTATTTCATGGCCTGTTCAGTAATATTCAGTATTTGTCAAGAATTTAACAGTTCTTCCATTTTCCTCTAGATTCTGTTTATATTATGTCATGCTGTCCATGTCCACGTATTACATAGTGTTCCATAATGCTTGGCCTTGTTGGGTATCTGGCTGGTGTAAATCTACTAAATACCATTATGTTGAGATAAAGCAGTCTTTCATTTGCTCCTACTTCTGCCAATCAAAATCCTTCAATTTAGTGACAATAAGATAGAGTCAATCCTTCACCACATCTTGAGGGTCTTATAAGTCACTTGATTGGGCAGAGAAATAAAACAAAAACCTGCAGTTGTTGCCTTTTGCCCCTGAAGGGCAGTGTTGTCCTCTGTCATCTTTTCCAACCCACACACACACTTCACTGTAAGTGGATCTGCTGAAGGATTTTACACATGTGGAAGACCGTTCTGCCAACTTGTCTCCATGCAGTCTATCCCCCTGCCTCAGTATTAAACTAGCCTCTTTGTTCGCCCCCAAATCCCACTATCTGGCTAGTCCACTTCGGTGAACGCCATAATCCAGATTTGCTTTTTCACTCCGTCTTTCACTGTTGACACTGCTGCTCGCCTCAGAGAGCCTTTGTGGCAAACAGGAATGTCCAATATTTTAAAGCTTGAGAAGCAGGTTTTGGAGTAGCAGTATGTACAGAACTGGACAGTAAACACATTTTGAATACGCAGTTGCTTGTTTTCTGTATTAGAATAGGTAGAAACAAAGCTTGAAAATGCATAGATATTTACAATATATGTTTATTATTTCCTAAAATTAGGAACTGAAATATATTTAGACACTATTTGGTTTACTCCTGGTATATTTGACACCAATATCATTCATCAGCATTGTCCTCAGAACAGACTTCGTCATCAGCAGCGTTTAAATGGGAGGATGATTCACTGTGGAAAACTTTACTGAGTCATGGTCAGCAAACTATGGAGTCCACTGAGCCATTGAATCAGCAGTTAAACCCTTTGGAAATTTCAGATGACCTGCTAATTGTACCAGACAATAAGCTCTTTCATGTTATTTTATTGTTTGAATATTTAATAAGTAATCACATTTTTCACAGACAAACTGATTGTTAAAGAAAAACTTTGAAAGATGGCTTTATTTTATTATTATTACTAATATTGTTTGGTACATCTCGCTCTCTCTCTCTCTCTCTCTCTCTCTCTCTCTCTCTCTCTCTCTCTCACACACACACACACACACACACACACACACACACACACACACACACACACACTTACAAACACTTGTCACTTGTCTCTATCTTGTTTACCCTGCAGTTTCTTGTTCATGTGCATCATTGTGATGAGTGCTGTCAGGATGCAACACAGGAACAAGACGGGGAAGGATACGCAAGCCCACCACAGCTGCCTCTCTCCAAATACCTCCACCACCGTATCCCTCCGCCTGGCGTAGTCCTGGAAGAAAGCCTCCAGCTGGAACATGGTGCACAGGGACAGAAGCAGGTGGAAGATCTGGTGGCCCTGACCCACAAAGTCACAGTGGCCCGGGAAGAAGCGCTCAGGGATAGGACAGGAGAAGAAGAGGGCAGACAGCATGAAAGTGACAATCTGGAGGGCGTGGAAGGGCAGTGAGGGCTCCTGTGTCCAGGAGACGGTGAACAGGCGATGGGCTATGGGGCTGATGTCCAGCACATATGCAAGTGACGTAGGGATCAGCTGGCAGATTTTACGCCGCAATGGATATGGCCGCTGGTACCTGGACTTAGCGAAACAGCAGCCTGCACAGGAGAGCAACCCAAAGAAGGCAGCTCCAGGTAGAAACAACAGCCCGATGCAGCTCTCTCTCCACGCTGGCTCTGACCCATAGAAATAATGGCCAAGTGAGCAACCATACTGATACACAGCTACACCCACATAGTCCATGAAGAAGAAGAAGTAGTGTGAATGTTCAGAGTGAGATTGCAAGAGATGAGCTGCCACACTGAGGAACAGATAGGTGAGGGAAGACACCAGGAAGACACTCAGAGGTAGAGAGGCTCCGTCCAAGGTATACCCCAGGGCACCTACGTTGGCCCACCAGCGGAGCAGCAACACAGGACCTGCCAACAAGTGAGTCCACACGTTCAACGATTCATTGTGTTTCTGGAAGAGGCTGAGGAAGTAGCAGCGCCAGTCCTGCTGTACGGGACGGTAGCCCGACAGGATGTAGGGCTCTCGGAACAGGCTGGGGACCTGGGAGGCGGTGACGGTGGGGCTGGGTGAAGGGATGAGGTCCGAGAAGTGGGGCAGGCGGCGGAGGTGCTTGATGCTTAGGGTCAAGGTGCTGAGCCGCTGCAGAATGTCGCCTGACATAGCTGGGTGATGGGTGGAGGAGAGGAAGAGGAGATGGAATACAGACAGAGGAGGACTGCTGGACAGAACACCCTGTGGGAGACTAAACTGAAAAAAGAAAGTAAATTATTGCAGGAGTTTACTTTATTGGAGAAGATGCCACGTGGAATTTAGTGAATATTTGAAAACTGCAAGGTTATTTATTAAGAAAGACCTTATAATGGCCACGCTTTGATGTGATGCAAACAAGCATTATGCAGGATGCATTTTTGGAATGCATCAATCTCTACAGTGAAAGTTAATAAAAACTTCACACAAACCAGCCAGGAGCACATGCTGTGAAATTTCGATAGACAGATTAACAAATTAGGGTTTTTTTTCTGTGATACAGCAGCTGTAATTCTTTTGGTGTTTTTAAAATGTTCATGTGCGAGGAACCATGTACATCATCACATGTGAATGTTTTCATTTGACATAAATATTTAACCATTTTAGCTCATTTTCAATTAAACACTTACAGTCCACACAAATACACACAACACAGGGGCATGCATTGCAAGAGCCGGACATTCTTCTCCATATAAGTCATTTACACTGGAAAAGCAGGTATGTAATCAAGCCTGTAACCGTCTCCCTCCTGTTATGACACACACGCAGAGAATGTAAACTACTGTTGTCTCCAAGGTAAATGAGCACCTATGGAGGCAACAAGACACCCATCTGAGGATAGACTGCTATTGAAAACAGCTACTAGTGGGTGCGCCCTGACCATTTCCCCCCTCTATTGTTGTTGTCACAAAAACCTCTGATTCCTCTGACCCTGAATGCTAAACTTTATATGTGCTGCAGAATCAGTCCATAGCAGGAAAACATATGTTTAACATATCTTATCCTTTATGTCAACGCAGAAAAAAATCGCTACAATAAACCTTTTAATTTGCCAAAGTCGCAGAAATTATTTACACCCTTAAAAGCATGCGTGTCCAAACTAACATACTGTCAGGTACAGCTGTGTGAAGCTGGTGAAAGGATCTAGGAAGATCTCACCTGCTTGTATCGACAGAACACCTGTTGCCCGTCTGGAGTCGCAAGTCTCTACAAGACGAAAAAGACAGCCTAACTTTCACTACTGCAGGCGTTCCTCCTGTAGAAAGTGCTCGTACACAGTTAACTACAACATGTTGAGGTCAACAGATATTTCAGAAGCTGCAGGCAGAAAAAGGGTAGAAAATAACACCGCTGACCGGACAGCCCGGAGAGCTGGGAGTGTGGGCGGGGTTAAAATGACCAGAAACGCCCCGAAGCGCGGTGATCAGTCATTATCAGTATAGAAAAATTAATATTATAGACATTTGTGCTTATACTTTGACACCGACATTTAATGTTAAGTTTGTGTTTCATATCGTTATTTGCTTATAATTGTCTAATAGAAACTTGTAGGAGTGCATTGTGTCATTGTTTATATTGAATTGAAATCTTCACAGATATTGTTGCTAAAAGTCCAGAAGGAGGGACAAAACCATGTGTAAGAACGATGATACACTGAGCAAAAAAAAAATTCCTGTTTAATTTTGCATGTGTGTCTCCATCTACTGCCCGGTACCATACACTGCATTCATGTTCAAAACTAAGCTGGTCTACAGCCTGTGGGCTGTTTCACTTCAGCAGTGCACTTGATTACATCATGCCAAACAATCACAATATTAGATATACATATAAATACACATATATATATAGACAATGAAAATCGCATCAGAATACCTGAAACCCTTTTATTACACATGGCTTCATTATGGGTATAATAAAACATATTTCCCCAAATTATTTTGAAATAAAATATTTACAGGAATTATTTAATTATTATACAAGAGATCTGCCTGTACTTTGATTTAATGACTTGAGATTATTGACCTGTTTTGGTTTCACTGTGGGTTGCTCCCATCATGGTACTTCTCGGTTTTGGTGACATTATGTTAGGACACAGTATGTAGGGTTGTAAACATAAAGAAAAAATATAACTCATGCATGATGAGGGATTAATCGTACAAGGTAGAGTATTATTAGGCATGACTGAGGGATTATCAAGAGTAGTTAAATCTGTTTTCCTCTTTAAGCATCCAAACATCCAACATCTTGTTTAATGTCATATGGAAAAAAAAACCCACACAAGGTTTAAAAGACTGTTTTATGTGATAAATTATGTATAGGTGGCCTGGATATTCTGTACACATTTAATCAAATTATTGAAATTAGTTGGCTAAAATAATGTTTTTTAAAACCCAAATAACTTGTTATATTGGATCCTTTCTCTTATCTTTGAAAAGTTAGGTGATTTAAACTTCTCACTGCAGAATCCATATGCAGTTGGGAGACTACCAGTAACACTAGCAAACTATCATAAACAGAACTTACTTTTCTATACAAGCACCACTTTTCTCCTAATACATGCTACATTTAGAATAACTATTACAATGCATGCAAAAGTAAGTCTCAATACACCTAAACATGGTATGAACAGAATATTTGGAATATTTTGTAAATCAACTCATGAATTAGCTGTCAATTATACAATTATCAAGAGTTTAATTCTATGTATAATTTAATCCTAAATGAAAAGGAATTTATAATGCAGTCCCTGATGGACTTCTGTCATCATCCAGATCCTCGGTTTTGACTGCAGATCCCAAATCTCCATGTATCTCTACACCTTTGCTGCTTGGTCTGTCTTTACTAAATAACCAGTTCAACAAAATATCAATTAGAGGAATCCAAAATAATGACACTACTGCATCCTATCAATCCATCTGGATTAAACCATATAGTTTAAAATAGGAAAAGATTACCTTAGATATACATTATATCAAACAAAATCAAATAGTTTATTTTCAAATGTATTCATAGATATTGCACTTAAAGCCTGTTCCATTTTTTCTTTGTTAGCTTTCTTTTTATTCATTGTGTATGTTTACAAAAATGAATGTTCTTACTGTTATTCCTTGACAGATAAATATGAAAATGACTGAATATGTCAAAATGTCAGTCATCATCACTTTTGCATGTGAGAACAAATAATTAAAAAACAATCATAGAGGTCCCCGTTTATGTCGCCATCTCATGGACAAATTGACAAATGCTTGGCTTTTCCTCCTTTTTAACGGACCGCCCCTTCCTGCTCCGTTTTCGCGCGAGTTCTTGAAAGGGGCGGGGTCATGTGGCGTCACGGTGATTCTATTGGGCAGCTGTACGTTTACCCGCCGACTATGCAAAACGTACGTGTCGACTGGACCAATCGCGTCTTACGCTCTACTCGTACCCGGCACGCAGTGGCGCGAAAACCCTGCAGCGTGTGGATTGACGGCAGCAAAGCGCACACACCGTACAGTACCGAACTCTGTACTATATTGTAAGATTTTAAAGTATAATAAATAATCGCTTATAATGGCAACCGACGTCGTAGATGACCAGGAGATGAGAGAGGCTCAGAGGGATTACCTGGACTTTCTGGACGACGATGTAAGTCTGACTTTTATCCGGTTAAACGCTCTACTGTGGGATGAAATGAGAAACCATGCGCTCATAACAAAAGAACTCCCCTTCATTTGATTAGCTTGCAAGAAACATCGCTGTTGACATTTGCAAATCAGTTCGCAAATGCTACTCTTACTGTTAAGCTTGGTGCAACAGTTAAGTCTGTTTAGGTAGCCGTGAGCTGATGCGTCTTCCTGCCTAAGCCCCGTTTAAATGATTCAATTGTTTTGGGTTCAAAATGAATAAAACACTAACTCTTGTGCCCGTTGTCTGCAGCAAGACCAGGGGGTTTACCAAAGCAAAGTCCGGGACATGATCAGCGAGAATAAAGCTCGACTCCTCGTCAACATCAACGACCTGAGGAGACGCAACGAGGCCCGGGCTGCAAAGTAAGGAAGGGACCTTTTATTGTGTGTGTGCATGGAAACTGATGTGTGTCATTACCAGGTCTTTATAATTTGGGTAACTTGCTCCAAGCGTTTGGGAAAGCACAGTGAGCTGATCTGAGAACATTTGTTGACACATTTTCAGTGGATCAGTCCTTGTCTTCTCACACAATATAATTCACTGCATAGAGAAATTGTCTGTTGAACCAAGGTGTACACATTAAAGCGAGACTATATGTAACTGTTGAAAGATGAAATAACATTCTTCCCGTAGAGTTCATAAACAAAAACATACCTTTTCTCAGTTCAACTCTCTCGGGGGGGTGTTGAACTGTAGTATTCTGCTACAATCTTACTTGGTCTGGTATGACCTGTATTCTTGGCTAGTGTTGGCAAACTTAAGCTTAATTTTGGTATGTATCTGATATTACTGAAGTCCGTTTGGGACTTAATAACTCTTCATGCCACTTTTGCTACATTTGACCTGTGACATTGTTTTGTTATTGCTATTTATGGCTACAGTGGCTGCTATTCTGGAAAAGCTGGATACTTTCACTTTAAATCCAAAAAGTTAAAAGTCCAGGGAAATATAGGAGTTTGACATTAAATCTCTCGTACGTTTCATCACGCTAACAGTGGTTTAGCTTTATTGGACACATGAAGTAAATAGCGTTGTGTAGCATCTTGTAGAGGCCCTGAATACACCATCTTGACCAGTGGAACCAACTGATTGTAACTTTCCTTGTTTTGGTGGCTTGTTATTCCCCTATACGACACAAAAAAAGCACCCAGAGTAAAAATAAAAGTCATAATTACGTCCATGACCCAACTGTTTTCTTGTCTCTGCCAGACTGATGAGCAATGCCTTTGAGGAGCTTCTGGCATTCCAGCGAGCTCTGAGGGACCTGGTGGCCTCGGTGGACGCCACCTACGCCAAGCAGTATGAGGAGTTCTACATTGGCCTGGAGGGCAGCTTCGGCTCCAAGCACGTCACCCCCCGAACCCTGACCTCCCGTCTGTTGGGCAGCATGGTGTGCGTGGAGGGCATCATCACCAAGTGTGAGTTTACCCCCCCCTGGCCTCTACTGATCACTACTTATCTCTTTGACTGCTTTTTCCTTTCAAGGTAATATTAAGAACACATGTAATATTTCCCCCCTTCACATTCTCCTTCAGGCTCTCTGGTGCGTCCTAAAGTAGTGCGCAGCGTCCACTACTGTCCAGCCACCAAGAAGACAATGGAAAGGAAGTACACTGACATGACCTCGCTGGATGCCTTCCCTTCCAGTGCCATCTACCCCACCAAGGTAACTTTTCTTAGAGAACCCCAGATGTTTCATTTTTATATTTCACATGCTTAAATGGCACTATTACCCAGATTAATAATTAGTGTTGGTCTCTTTTTCTGTCTCTCTGGACAGGATGAGGAGAACAACCCTCTGGAGACGGAGTTTGGTCTCTCCATCTACAAGGACCACCAGACCATCACGGTGCAGGAGATGCCGGAGAAAGCCCCCGCTGGCCAGCTGCCTCGCTCTGTGGACATCATCCTGGACAACGACCTGGTGGACATGGTCAAACCTGGAGACAGAGTGCAGGTCATCGGAACGTACCGCTGCCTGCCTGGCAAGAAGGGAGGATTCACCTCTGGCACATTCAGGTGAGATGGGCTAAAGTGTGTACTGGAGCTCGTATATTAACTGCTAGTGCTGCTCAGTTTACTGTTGTTCTTTATTATTCATTTTTCACCCTCTTCTACTCAGGACCATCATGATAGCCTGCCACGTCAAGCAGATGAGCAAGGAAGTGTCCCCCAACTTCTCAGCGGACGATGTAGCCAAAATCAGGAACTTCAGCCAGATTCGCTCCAAAGTAAGGGTGCAGTCTTTCTGCCTGGTTGCTCACAGCTGTTCAAGTTCATGAAAATGGTCTCACTTGGAACTAAATGAGAAAATTAACTCCCCCTTTTCTGTATTTCCTTAGGATGTGTTTGACCAGCTGGCTCGCTCCCTGGCTCCCAGCATCCACGGCCACGAGTACATAAAGAAGGCTATCCTTTGCATGTTGCTGGGCGGTGTGGAGAAGGTGCTGGAAAACGGATCGCGCATCAGAGGAGACATCAACATCCTGCTCATCGGTACCAGAGTTTGTTCTGCTAATGTACTCATTCAGCCAGGAAACTTGAATTTCAGTCTTGTTTTTTTTCAGTCCTAATAAGCTGTCTGTTTGCAATATCTTAAGATTTGTTTGGGGCACGGCAGTTAATGTCAGATATCCGTCATCATGTTTTCCTCTTTACCAGGTGATCCATCAGTCGCAAAGTCCCAGCTGCTGCGTTATGTGCTTCACACAGCGCCCAGGGCCATTCCCACCACTGGACGAGGCTCCTCTGGAGTGGGTCTGACTGCTGCAGTCACCACTGATCAGGAGACAGGTATGACGCACACTCTCATAAATGTACAAACGCAACCACGGTGCGTGAGAAAGCACTGGCGCACAAACTCAGATCTTTGCATTATGGCATTCACTGAACTAGTCAACTCACCAGCGACCGATTTCTTTCTCCACAAGGCGAGCGTCGTCTGGAGGCGGGTGCCATGGTGCTGGCCGACCGCGGTGTGGTGTGCATTGACGAGTTCGACAAAATGTCCGACATGGACCGTACAGCCATCCATGAGGTGATGGAGCAGGGCCGCGTCACCATTGCCAAGGCGGGCATCCACGCCCGCCTCAATGCCCGCTGCTCTGTGCTGGCGGCTGCCAACCCCGTCTACGGCAGGGTGAGTAACTAATCTAAGGAGAGCTGGTTTGACCCATATACTTGTCTTGCTTAACTCTCAGCTGATCTTCTCTAAAACTGTTAATCCTGCTCTATCTTTGCAGTACGACCAGTATAAAACCCCCATGGAGAACATCGGCCTCCAGGACTCCCTGCTGTCACGTTTTGACCTCTTGTTCATCGTGCTGGATCAGATGGACCCTGAGCAGGACCGTGAGATCTCCGATCACGTGCTGAGGATGCACCGCTACCGTGACCCCCGTGAGCAGGAGGGCACAGGTACTGTGCATCAGGACTCCTTAAATCTGTTTTCTCTGTAATATTAATACTGTAATAAGTTAGTATTTGTTAAAAAATGTCTAAAATTGTGTATTTCCTTGTTTGTTTGTCTTTTAGCCATGGCTCTGGGAGGGACAGTAGACGTCCTGACTACAGAAGACCCAAACGCAGTAGCAGAAGAGCATGAGGAGCTGCAGATCTATGAGAAACACAACAACCTGCTGCATGGAAGCAGGAGGAAGAAGTACGCACACAGTACCTGCCTTGGCAATTTAGATAAATGTCCTTTTTTATAATTGTATAACAGATAAGCTAGTGTGAAACGTACAATCAACATCTGCATGATTGGTTTAAGTGAGCAATGTTTCCTTTTTGTTTCAGGGATAAGATTGTGAGTAAGGAGTTCATGAGGAAGTACATCCACATTGCCAAGGCTGTGACACCTGTGCTGACAGAGGAGGCAGCCAATCACATCGCAGAGGAGTACTCGAGGCTGAGGAGCCAGGAGCAGATGGGCGCTGATATCGCCAGGGTGAGCAGAAGCACGCACACACCTTTTTTAATATGTACACACACTTACGAGTGCATGTAGTTTGGTGACCTCACCTCATTCCCTACATTAGTTCGCCCAACGTCAACCTGAGCAGAGGTCTGTGGCAGACATTTTGACCTGTCGTAGTAGGAGAAGCACAGGTGTAACTAATAACATTAATGATGCCTCCTGCTCTTTTCAATTATCCCAGTGTGACAGTGAGCCAGCGTGCACAATACCAGGACCCTGAACCTGAAGCAGCTAAATGGAATTCAGCCATCATTCATTTCATTGTTTACACCTGTGTTTTTTACTACTGTAACATGTCAATATGGCTGTATTTGAAACCGCCTACTATACTGATTCAGTATTCAGATTCAGAAAAAATCCCACAATGCAAAGCGCTGGTGGTGGTTTGCCATTAGCTGTGCTATTGTTTACTTACGCTTTCCTAAACCGGCCTAGCATACTGCAAAATAAATCAATTTGACAGTTTCATACTGCATACTACTATGAAAAGCAGTATGCAGTAAGTACTACATACTGTATACTGCCTTCGACGGTTTCTAATACAACATTGGGTTACCCCTTTTTTACACTTTGATTATCAAGTCTAGCAGGAGAAGCATAGAACGGAGCCATCGTTACTAAAGACATTAACGATGGCTCCGTTCTATTCAAGTGAACCAGCATGCCTAATACAGGACCCTGGAACTGACACGCTGTAATTAATGTTATTAATTACAGCCTGTGCATTTCCTGCTATGACATGTCAAAATGTCTGAGAGGACTTTGAATTGAATTATATAAGTACATTGTAATTACTTCTGTGTTTTAATGGGATAGCAAACATAGTTCATAACCCACAGTGAAGATGGGTTAAACCCTGTCATATGTATCCTAACTATTTTGACTGTTTTATTTACACAAATGATTTGTTGGCTCCTGTGACAGTTTAAAAGGGTCATTGTCACATGCTAGTAGAAACCATGCAGATGTACGACTGCTGGTACCTGATGTGTTTGGGACCATATGAGCATGCTCTGACCTCGTTCCCCCCTCTTCCTCCTCAGACCTCTCCAGTGACGGCCCGTGCGCTGGAGACTCTGATCCGCCTGTCCACAGCACACGCCAAGGCCCGGATGAGCAAAGCTGTAGAGCTGGAGGACTCTGAGGTGGCCGTGGAGCTGGTCCAGTTTGCCTACTTCAAAAAGGTCTGTGCTGCTGTGTCTGCTCAAGAAAGGAATGATGATGTTTTTGCCCCCCAAATTCTGGGAGAAAGTAACGCCACAGATTTCTGCAGTAACAACGTGATTGACGCTCATATCTGGGGTTGTCTGGTTTCTCTCTGCAGGTTCTGGAAAAAGAGAAGAAGCGTTCGAGACAGGAGCGGGACTCTGGTTCGGAGGAAGAAGAGGATGAGGACTCAGCCACTCGGCGTTCACAGAGAACTGCAAAGAAGAGGTAGAGACTTGGTGACACACAGATACAGCTTTCTACTGGCTTTCCTTACTCTGCATCTCCCAGTATACAGAGGAATAAATAGCTGCAATTTAAAGTAATTCCATTTTTGATCGTCAGCCATTAATAACACTACTGTGTGTCCTGCAGGGGGCGATGTGGTTCTCAGGGCAGCGAGCCCTACAGCCCGTATGACTTCAGTGAGGAGCAGGATGTCCCTGAGAGTAAGCATCACTTTTATTACTTTCCCACACTGCTGTAGTCTGCTTTCACATTCTCGGTGACTCATTCAAGACACAAGTGAACACTCATTTTCAGTCAAGGACTTCTTCTCTTCCTATCGGGCAGATTTTGCCCCATTTTTTAAAAAACTTTCTTATATTTTTTAGAGCCATACTGTTCCTTTTTTTTGAAAGAAACTGCAAAATAATACGTTTGCATATGATCTTGGAGAATAAATACTATTGCATCGCTAAGATATGTGAATTTTAAATCATAAAATGCCTAGTGCCCAAATGGATTAAAAAATCGTTCATCTTGCCCAGAATGCCTTTGTATGCATTATGTAGTCAGGGGTTCCTGTAAATGATCAGAAAGATCCGAATAGCAATAGCAGTGACAAAATTCATTAATACTAGCTTTTCTCGGTTTGCACTATCAATACATATTTTTAAATGACTCAGAATATCCCATCAACAGAAGGGAGAGCGGGTCGTCCACTGATCGCAGGGTTGGCGGTGCGATCCCTGGCTCCTCCTGTCCACAAGTGTCCTTGGGCAAGACACTGAACCCCGAATTGCTCCCGATGGTCAGGCCAGCACCCTGTTTGGTAGCTCGCTGCCATCAGTGTGTGAGTGGCACAAATTGTAAAGCGATTTGAATAAAAGCGCTATATAAATACAGCCATTTACCATTTAACATGGTTCTTCCCTGGAGCACTAACCTTCTCTCCATCCATTCATATACATTCGTATGTTTACTGTGTGGTGAAAACCTGTGGACATGCATGCGCAAAATAATTTGAATTACATAAATGACTGTTTATTTCATAAAACATTCTGCTGCACAACAAATACTTTTTTTTCTTTTGATACTTGAAGTACAATTTGATAATACTTCTGTACCTTTTACTTAAGTAAAGGATCTGAATACTTCTTCCACCTCAAGAAATGTAGTAACTGAGCAAAACAGCCTAGGCTTCAAAGAGTTAAACTGATTTAACCTTTATTTATTTATTTAGTGGTGAGTATTTAATGTTATTTAGAAATACTTAATTTCTAAAACGGTTGCCAGGGGCTTTAAAATCCTGTGCCTTGTTGTTTTGATAGCATGCAGCTTTCCAGGCATTCTCTGTATGCTTTTGAGTTCTCACATTGGTCTTTGCGCTCTTCAGTTCAGGCCGGCACCCCGAAACCAGCCAAGCCACAACGGGAGGAGGAGCAGCCAATGGATACCACATCACAGGCTGAAGGCACGGAGCTCTCTGCAGAGAGGTGGGTGATGGATTCAAACAGCTTGAAATAGTCAGAAGTGCAAGTGCTCAGTATGTTAAAGTTTATTTTATGATCAGTCCTACTACCTGGTATCACTTAGAACAGAGTGATTGCAGAGGTATTCTATTAGTTGCCATAGGAGACGTGAGACTTAAAGGGCTCAAATAACTCAACTTCCTGACAGTGTGCTGTGAAATGTAATCAAATCTCTCCTCGTTTTCCTCCCCAAGGCTGAAAGACTTCAAGTCCTCCCTGTTCTCAGTGTTCCAGTCTGCTCACGCTCAGTCAGTGAAGATGAAGAACCTGATGGACGACATCAACAAGGAGCGTCAGAGTCGGTTCTCGGAGCCAGAGGTTCGTACGGCTTTGGCTCGCATGCAGGAAGACAACCAGGTCATGGTGGCCGATGACATCATCTTCCTCATCTGAGGGAGAGGGGGGGGAAGATGGCTGTTTTTCTGAAATTGATTACATGGACTCTGAAAGAAACAGTGATTTATATTCAAGTGTACATTTATTCTTTTCCCCGGATACTGGATGCCTCATTTGTATTCATGCGTCCTCTGTTTTTCATCTCTCATTTTCTCAAACTGCAGTCTAATGTTGCACACTCAAAAAAAAAAAAGAAAAAAAACAGTCCGACCCCTGACCTGTAATCTGCACCTCCACTCATGAAGCACCAAAAATAACTCCAAACAGTTTAAATTTATGATGGATTTGGATCCACTGTGGTGCAGATTGTTCCATTAACTCGTGTGTTTGCAAGCAGGACCAGTGCAAAAAGTCTTAATCCAGTATGCACTTGTTTCTGTTCATTAGTGGTAATGCTACTTTATAATGTCTTTATTACCATGTATCAACAGACTTGGTGTAATTGATGAACATTTCCGTTCATATGAAGAAGGCAGAAGGGTGTTGCAAGTACAAGTTTGATTTAGCAATGAAATGTGCATTACTACACCATAATAAGGACATTATTAAGTAGTTCTGTTGTCTGGGTTTGTATATAGTTGACAAGTTTTGAAATGAATTAACTGTAGTTGTGTATCAAATAAATAAAATGCCATGCTTTGGAAACGACTTGGGTTCTTAAATGAATTGACCATGCTACATTACAGCATGCTACTTTATACATATTACTTAATGTGTACAGTATCTACATACTCTACAACCTTGGGAAATCACTGCTTGCCTAATGCCGGTCAGTTTGTGCTGTGATGTTCCAAGTTTGGGAGGCAACCGACCCTGGCTGTATTTCATTTTTTCTGATATAATAAAATTTGCTGGGGAAATTACAATTTCCCAGAAGAGCTGTTCTCAAAGGATTTAACCTCTTCCTGCTTCTGTACCAGTGTGTTAACAAGATGCATTTTCTTTGAAACCCCCAGTGCATCCAGACCTCACAGCATCGTTGTGCCAGCACATCTTAAATGTACAGTATTTGACTCTCAGCTTTATAATGTGTCTGTGGCTCTGATCAGTCTGAAGATAAGGCCATGAGTTGCTCGAGTCGCTCAAGTCGTGCACCAACCCCAGATGAGGAGTCGGCAACATCCAGGACACGAGCTCTCGACACCCACGGCTGACTCATATCACATTTTGTACCAAAGGCTATAAGCCTGCGGCTTCCTTGCATCTTTCACCTAAGCCAAGACCGAGTTCAGTTTTAGCTTTAGTTTTAAAGCTGGGTTTCAGGATGGTCGTTACTATTCTGAATAAACAAAATATTTAGATGCTGTTACTGTTGCCTCTCAAGTCTCATAAGATGTGAAGTACACTGAGAAAACAGCAGGCAGATTCGCCATAATTGCTTGTGAGTGGTAGTATTAAAGCCCAAGGAAAAGCCTGAGAAGCTAGCATTTTAGGTCATTTAGTCTCTTGTCTTGTTATGTTTTAAAGCAGTAGTTCAACATTTTGGGTAATATACGTATTTGCTTTCTTGCATAGATGAGAAGATAGATACCACTTTCATATCTGTCTGGCTGCCGCAAGCAGCTGGTTAGCTTAGCTTAGTAGTGACGTTACGTTCGCGAACGAATCAATTCTTTTCTAGTGACTCTTTGGTACAAACAAAGGGAACCAAGCTGTTCTTTTTATCATTGCGCGCACTGCTCACATTTTACTGCCTGCCCTAAATCCACTCCCCTTCAGCCACAAGAGGTAGATGTGTGTGGAAAAAAAGAAATGAGCAGCATTTGGATGATTTGCACTAAAATTTTGCACTAAAATTCATTATACTTTTTTTTATTGTGCCAATAAAAGGTTTTTTTATATTAAATGTTGCATGAATTGCTTTCAAGGCAAGGCAACTTTATTTACATAACACTTTTCATACAGAGGGTAAATTCAAAGTAAAAGTTCTTTTGAACGGCTCTCCGAAAGGAACGGAGCAATGAGATCCGGCTCCCTTCAAAGAGCCATAATTCCCATCACTATAGCTTAGCACAAAGAAAGAAACAAGTTTTTTTCTGTCCCGCTCCCAGTTGCTTTTTTTGACTTTTACCATAATCATGTTTTCTATCTAACATCCTCATGTTCCTATTTTTATCTGAATTATGCAACATTATCATTTTGTCCTGAGATTGATTATTTCAACTGTTTTATTGGATTTTGCATGTGAACTGAACAGATGGACCACGGCACATGAGTATGCAGAGATATAAAGGGATACAGACAAGTAAAGTAAGGGGGGAAGGGAAGGGGAAGGAAAAGCTGGGTGTACGAAGGAACAGGGGAAATTGTTAAAATAATCCAGGAAACTGTGATTGATTATTGATTAGTTAGATGTAAAGTCTTTTGCGCCATGCTTGTGAAGAGCTGCTACATAAATAAATGATCTTGAACTTGACTCTGTCACACGGTATCGAGTCAAGCTTCACCTTTGGGAGATAAGGCTGCTTGCTGCTGTGTAACGGAGCTGATTGAGAACTGAAGTCTGCTGGATTGTCTGAGCACTTCACTGGGAGTAAGTGGGAACAGAGGAAGGGCTATTTAGCAAAAGAGTATAGAAACTATAAAAAGAAGGAAAGAACTAATGCAACTCTGCTCAATTCATGTTGAATTCACATAAACTAAAAACAGGCGGAGTGACTTCTCAGACTTTTTGTTAAAATGATAAAGTGGACGACTATTGCATGTAAAACCTGCAAGATGGACGGGCAGCTGTGGAGTCCAAATTGTGCCACCGGAATACATTTTAAATTTGACTTTTTGTTGTTCCACTTACATATGTGTCTTCATAAGTTACTTGGATTTATTCAAATTTAGGTGGCACACTGCTCACATGCTTTAAATGAAAGACAGTCACCTTTAAAGCTGCTGTAATCAATATTTTTACATTAACAATGGATCAAATGGCTATGAGTAACGTGAAAGTGGTGACTCGTAGTGATGAACCCACAGAGAAATATCATCCGACTCTGCAGTTTGCCTCAGCTCTGCAGAGCATTTCAGCGTCTTGCAGCTCATTGTTTTTTTTGTTTTTTTTTTACGTACAGCTGTTTTACTGTTCTGGTTCAGTCTCATTACTGTAGTCTCCATACGCAGCATGCAGCAGTTTTGGGGCTTTTGATACACCCACTGTTTGCTACCTCCTCAGCACCAAACAACACTACATAGGCAAAGTTAGTGACTTAGCGGCTGGTGAACATAGTGGAGCATTTAGCAACTAAAGAGTCAGATATTTCCCTCGAGAGTTAGCAAAGACCAAAACAGAGCTAAAAGGAGACTGAACCCTGATGATGTCATAAGGGTGATTTTTTTCAGACATTATAAAGCTCTCTTCAGAGTTACTGTGACTATAACAAGCTTAGATAACAATAGAGAGACAAAAGAACAAAAAACAACCAAAACAAACAACAAAATATACTCAAACATTCAAACAAAACCTGTCCACCCACCCATGTAGCTTTAATGTTCAATTAAGTAAAACTCTATAGTGCAGTAATTTTGCAATCTTACTGTGAAACTATAATATCAATTAGACAGACAAGGGAAGGTAAGTGAAAATGTTCATTGTCAATCAGATTTGTGCATCTATTCATTTTGTAAGTGAGGAGCATATTGTAGTAGAATTTTAATGGTGTCAAACTGCTTGAGCATCTCATTCTGAAACCATTTCTCTTTTCTCCACCACACATCCAGTACAGCTGTGCTCCAGTTAACAGGCTCCTTACTCATATGATGCATGGAGAGAGAAGATACTATCACACGGTTTGCCTCTGAAGAATAGTTATGCTGATTTATAACCAGAACCCCCATCAGCATTTCCCTGACCTACATTGTTTAGCGTGGGTTTGCAGTGTGTAGGTGTAGTTATGTGTGTGGTAATGTGTTTTAAAAACAAATTAAAGCTGATGCAGTTCAGAATGATTAGTCTCTGTTGGTTTTTTAATGGGATAATGTAACAAAATGCTGCATTCTTTTCTGATGGAAGGTTCTCTGAAGTCATGGGGTTGAATGTAGGCTACTATATAAATATGTTATTCTGCTTTCAGAAATGGGTCCCACTTGCAGGCCCATTTTAAACTGAGATCTGAGCCAAAATATTTGAAAGGACATCACAATCAGTTCTTTGTTTTACTTGGGTTTGGGTTGACAAAATCCCCTGCGGTTTGGTTTGGACCCTGAAAGAACATTTTGTAGCTTGAGTTGCAGATTTTCACTTCAGGGTCTTTTTTTCTTTTAACTCAAAAACGTGTTCTGTTTTGCCAAAAAACAAAAGTACTGTATTCACAGCCACATCAAAAAGGTCTATAGCTGAACAAACGTGTTAACACCTTTTGACAGGAAGACATATGAAGGTGTCACCCTTGCTCATCATACACAAATTTCACACAGGGGAATTACTACTTTTTCTGTATACTGCGACTTTATAATTGTATCTAGTTTACAGATCAACGTGTGTATCTTTAAAATCAGTGACAGTCAGAGCGGAAATACACTGAGGATCTTGCCAGCGCACACTGACACAGTCTGCCTGTATATAAACACGGAGAGAATGTAGGCACAACGAGACCGCTGAGGAGCTCTTCACAGTTTAAGTTAGGCTCTGCAGGCGAGGCGACACAACCATGCTGCTGGTGAGTTGGACCGCTGTGCTGATCTTTAACTCTTGTTGATGATCGTGAGATTACTCTCCAAAGGGTGGCCTGAAGGTTTAGGACATAATGTGAAATGTACTGATTTTATGACTTTAAAAGTCATTTGACTTTTGTCTCCAAATGTCATACTGTAGGTACAATTGAGAAGCAAATGCAACATATCTGAAACATTTTTGTCATAATTCAGAAGAGTGTGACTGTTCAAAAATCAATAATACCACCCAGGCATTCACACATTAATCAATTAACTGGAAATCCAGCCAAATAAGAAGTGGCAACAGAGACCAGTTTGCTCTTTTCTCCATCCTCTTCCGAATTTCTCTTTGCTGTTTGTTTTTCATGTCTCATAACCATTAAAGCTCTTAGAAAGCCTCTGGCCTGCCTGGTGTCCTCGTGTTTAGGTGCTGAGAGCATTGCTGGTGCTGGGTCTGGCCACGCTGTTGCACGCCACCAGGAAAGGCCAGGCGGTTCAGGTGAGGTTGGGCCAGGGAACCAGACTGAAGGGCAAGTTAGTGCGACTGGTCCTGGATCCCTCAGTGCAGCCTCAGATCAACAGCATGTCTTCCTCAACCATCGCCAGCATGTCTTTGTCACCATGGACGTACAGGTGAGGCATCGCTGAAGTCCGTGGACCCTTAATGTCATTTTTCTTTCATTGCTTTACTTAGTTGGCGCCAAAACCCACCAGTTTGAAATGCGTTTGCAGGGTTTGTACAAAATTTTAACCGTTATGTTTTCAAGGTTAGGGATATGCTTTAATTCAAATATACTCCTTGAAAAATGCTTAATTTTCAACATAATCTGGCGTTTCATCATTGACACAATCACTCACGTAAACCAAAAATCCTTTAATGTTTGAAATGAAACGATCCCGTCGTCATATTTGTTTGTTGTCTCCTGGCATTTAAAGTAGCAATTTAGATGTGATGATAAAGGCTCTGAGAGTCTGTAAATTTTTGGTTTAGGTACCTTGAAGGTGCTTGAAAAGTGCTTGAATTTTATTCTTAAAATGCTCTACGAACCCTGTGTTTGGTCATTCAATTATCAGTTTTGAACTTTTTGAAGCCTGAAATCCCAGTTATAAATGTATTTCCTCCCTCTCCAGAGACTCCTGTGTGCCATCTCGGTTGCCTCGGCGGATCTCTCATGCTCAGTGCCTGACCTCTGGCTGTCTGGACCTGCAGGGGGGAGGAGAGGATGTAACCCTGGAGGCCAAACCTATCTACTACCAGATCCTGGTCCTCCACAGGTGAGCCACTGCAGTCTTTATATAAAACAGCAAATGATGCAGTTTTTGCCTCTGCTTTTGTTTCTAGTGCAAGTTACAGTGCAACAATCGATGAGCATGTGCATGCTTAAAAAATTAAAGTAAATTCATTGAGGTTGGTCTTCGGTCAACCTAATAGTGAAAGAGAAATGTAATTTAAGGAGCATTTTTCTCTCTTAATCTGATGGCTTTCCTGTTGAAACAAGCTGCTAGCGACATAATGAGGGGAGGGATCCCTCAGAAGTGGTATGTCAGTTAGGGAAACAAAGGCAGTTATATTTAATGGAAAGCACAATATTGTTTCATTGATGTTTTTAACGTATACCTACCAGTACAGAATGAGGTATAGATTCACACTGATTGAATTAGACTAACTTGAGTTAACCTTTGCTTGTTCCTTCCCTGTCCGTTCTTGTCATATTCACTGCAGTCCAATTTGATTTAATTTGGCACTATAATCTTATAATGACATCATCTGTGTATAATCAGCCCTCACTCATTTTCCCATCCGACTCCAGAGTCCCAAGGCAAAGGCACAATAACAAAGGAGGGGGGAAGGAAAGGAAGATGTATGACTTCAGGCTGGGGACGGAGGTGATCACAGTGGGCTGTACCTGTGTGAGGCCCAGTGTTGTACCGCAGCAGTGACACACAGGAGACTTCTGATGCTGGCAACTCTTTCAGCATACTGTAAATGTTGTTTTTACCACTTTACAACTTAAACCATATATATATATATATATATATATATATATATATATATATATATATATATATATATATATATAGGCATTTTTGCCTTTATTCGATAGTGTCAACTGAGAGACAAGAAAGAGAGAGGGGACGACATGCGGTAAAGGGCCCCGGGCTGGGATTGCAGGGGCCGCTGCAGTTGGACTCAGCCTTAATGATTTAAGTTATCACCAAATCAAATGACTCTGTGTAATGGGAAAGGGCCTTTTTTGGACTGTTGTGACTAATTAGTGCTAGTATATTCCAGTCTTGCTAACGTGTTAACCATTAGCTTGCCAGTTACAGTAGTTAGCGACAAGCCCTGCAGTTTTTACTATAACAAGCATGCAGCATTCATACTGTTTTATTATTTTTATTATTGTTTTATCTTATATTATTATTGGGTATTTTATTACATTTTAAAGTTTATTATTATTATTATTATTATTATTATTATTATTATTATTAGCCTGTTATTATTAAATACATTTACTGTATGTCTTATTTTATTTCTCTTATGTTTCATGGTTGTTTTTAACTCACATTTTATAATAACGCTGTTCTGATTTTATTGTAAACAATATGAAAATACTTTATTAAAGTTTTTGTCCCAACTTTGATGTCACGTTTTGTCAGCGTTTTTTATTGAGTTATTATTATTTTATTATGTTGTTTATTTACGTCTGCAAAGCACATGCTCATCTGGATTAGGGTGGCTGGACAGTAAGAAGAAGACTTGAATACCAGAAACGATATAAGTGTGTGGGTCATATCTTCCCCATCACCAGTGAAACTTTTGTGTGTGTGTGTGTGTGTTTGTGTATACAAGTGCATGCAAAACATTGTACTATCAGTCTGCAAGTGAGAAATGATGAGAACCACAGCAACGTGTAAGTTCAGTCAAGCTGTTTTTACTGACCATGCCAAATAGATACAATCAATCCAGCCTTGAAGACATACAGCGACACACAGTTACAGCAAGTACAAACCCCATGTTACGACTCCCCAGCTACAGTGCAAACATTTTAGACATTTCAATCAAGTCAGTATGACTCAACAACTCGAGCAAATTTCATCTTTCTGTTTACTCTTTTAGGTTTCAGGTCCCTTGAAAATCATAAACTGACAATCCGAGCACAGTGACACATGCCAAAGCAAAGTGAGACCCCTCGTTAGCCAGAAAAGAAAACCCCAAACTCATCCTTTCGAAACCAAATCTGTCCAAATTCTGAACTGTTGTCACTCACTACTTTGCCTCCTTGTGATGTTATTGTTGTTTATACTTTATATATTCACTGTCCTTCATGTAAGCCTATGTGCTTTTGAGTTGTGCTTAATGAAATAAGAGTGCAATCAGTGCTCTAAATCTAAGAGACTCAAATGTATGTCACTGATCTACAACTACACTACAGTTAAAGTTTCACAAAGAGCCTGAAAATGGCAGAATACAGCAGAGCTTCCTCCCTTTTCCAGCTTTTTTTTTCTTTTACTCCCCTAGAGCACTGTAGAAAGAAACAAAAGCCTGATGCTTCATTTTATATTCATAAACCATATTGTGAGAATCACTGAGTTTAGCGCACGCAGACGTCCCCAGACAGACCCGTCGAACAATCCCAAAAACGGTGCAGCAAAGAATTAGCATGAGAGCAGTGGACCTTGGGAAATCAAGTTTTATTTTTCATTTGGAAAACAGCAGAAGCTTGTGTGTTATGTCCCGTTTATGTGTATTGAGTATCCTGTAAATCAAAGACTAAAGAAGCCTGCGACTCTTAGCTTTGACTTGTGTTGGTTGTGATTGACTAGGGCTCCTGAACTTCATCTGTGTGTGCACTTTTTTCCAAGCACATCACGCCTTCTCTCATGTTTTACTTGTTAACAATTTAGATTACAACTCCCTACTCCATAGTTACAGTCTAATTGGAAAGAAACGGCGTCATTGGTAGTGCTGCTGCCAAACTGGTAGCATTCAGTTACAATTATTGATACAAGGCATCACCAACAGCAAGAGAAACACAGCTCAGTCACCAGTGCTAAAATATCATGCAGGCAGTTATAAGTTCCTGTTTCTGACTGAAGAGACAGCTGAAATGAGAGAGCAATGATTTAAATTCTTACCCCTTCCTGCCTTGATGCAGCTTTCATTCCTCACCAAACAACCAGTGTCGCCCCTCTTTTAAATATTTGAAATGTTTGTTTTGATGCCCCCCCCCCCACCCTCCACCCACTTTCCTTCAGAAAAAAAGAAAAAGATTTCACTTTTGAATTTCAACATCAAGAGCTGGCTAAACTTTGTACAGCTTGTTCAGAATCGTTACAGCATACAACAAATATGTAAACTCGCCATTTCCCTTTGTTCGAGTTGCTTTTGAGTTCTTTTCTTTTTTTCTTTCCTGCACTGTTTTGATTTCCTTTTTTTTTTGTTTTTTTTTACCGACTCAAAAAACTCCCAGTCCTGCTCTTTCTCTCTCTTCTTCCCCGGATCCACTCATCTACCGGCAGGCTTCCTCCTTCATCTCCTTGTTCTTCCTCACTTCTTCCGCGTGTTTGTCCTGCCAGACAAACACAGAGACGTAGCAACATTGGCGTCATTAGCATTCATGAATATATTTGCATTAATGAGGGAGATGCCAGCAGAACAAGGCAACGGCTCAACGACTGTTCATAAAGATTTGAAAAGGGAAAAAGATACAGGGTGGGGAGAACTAACAACTCTTTTCCACCTCATATGATATTCATGAGAACTGATGAACAATGTTAAAATAGAAATGCAACTTTATGATTCTGAAGGCTTGCCTCATTTGCACTCAAGAAAACATTCAATTTTAGGTCTCAATAAAACAGTGCTGGTTAAAGGAAAAGTTGGACATTTGAGAAAACACGCTTATTCGCTTTCTTGCCGAGTTAGATCAATACCACTCTCATGTCTGTACGATAAATATGTAGCTGGAGCTGTAAAAACGACAATTCGCTTGTTTTATAGGCTGGACTATTTCTTGGCTGGGACCAGTAACCTCCTAAAGTCTCTGCTGGTCGCCTGGCAACTGGTTCAGCCAAAGAAATAGTACACATGAAACTGCAAATTGTCATTTTTACAGGTGCTGGTAGGTGGATGTTTTTTTGTCTTTTTTTTTTTAACCTTTGGACAGAGCCAGGCTAGCTCTTTCCCCTTTTTTTAGTCTTTATGCTAAGCTAAGTTACACACAATAACGCAATGCGTAGAAATTGAAAGGAATATTTCGTCATTTTGGGAATTTCTCTGCAAAGGTTGGAAATAATCACATCAACAGGGCCGTACCTTCTCCTGCAGCCTCTCCAGCATGGCGGCCAGCAGGGCCTCCCTGTTCTCCTTGTTGGCCTCCATCTTCTGCTCAAGCTTTTCCTTGGCGTTCTTGATGAAGTTGTTGTTCTCCTCGAAGGCCTTCTGGATCACCTCGCGCTCGTGCTCCCTCTTCTCGGCCAGGTGCTTCAGCAGCTCAGCCTCCTGGCACTGGAGGGAGATAGAGAGCACTGGAGGTAAATCAGCAGGCAATTTTCACCTTTGTTAAACTGCAAATGATAAAGAGAGTATACATCCATGGTACACGCTGGTTGCACAATCCACTAAACTATACACTATACACTATACTACTATATGTACATACAGTGTGTGGTTCTACTTATTACTGCTCGATTGTTTCTGGTTCCACTATGGCGACGTTCTACACCCGCTGTCTACAAAAGCTCCCAAAGTTGAACATCAGCCGTGTTCGTTGGATTTGCAGGACAACTAACGTTAAAGCCCCAACCAGCAAATTAGATAAAGAATTCAAATTATATGCTGCATCATACATACAAGGTAAGAAAACCTTCACAGTTGTCTAGCTAGCTAACATCAAATGCTAGCTTTCGTTGTTCGCCAACATTGACTAACCTATCTGTTAGGTACATTAGGTAATGCTTTGTTCTTTCTCTGGTGTTTTCAGCGTTTTATATCAAACTTAGCTGTTGCTGGCGTTTTGGGTTAACTAACGTTAGTCTTGTTGTTAGCCACTGTCATGCTAATGTTGATAGCTACCTAACGTTACTTGCCACGCGTAAAGCATCATGGATATGTAAGACGCGTTGACGTGAGTAATACAGATATAACGCTAACGAGACTTTGACTCTATCTGTTATTTTATTCAGTGTCCAATAAAGACAGGCTGTCAGGGCAGGTCGGCGTTAGAGCCTTGTGCTACAGGTCAATGAGGAAGACTGAGGCACCACTCTTCATCCCCGTTCAGTGAGGTTCAGTTCAGTTAAGCATTATTAGCTTAGTTTATTCCTAAATGTATTCGTAAAGGCCCACCAACTTGAATGTTTTCTGTGTCTCCCTGCTTTATCACACCTAATTTCATTGGTCAGATAATTTGATCAAGTTACACTTAATAAAGATAAGATGGAAACGTGTGTGTTTGGGTGATCAGAAACAAATTTACATCAAGTGAACACTGCTCATATATCCCATCTAAGGCATTACAGGTATCAAGGAAGGTTAATCAACTTTGTTATAGTAGGGAGAGAAAGTAACTCTAAGCCTTCAGGAAGGTAGGCTTCTTCTAGGAGCATGGTTCATGAACAATAATACTGTTCTACTCATAATAACTGGCTCTTTTCCATGAAGCAGAAATTATATTTCTAACCTTTTTTTTTTGTTTTTCTTTCTTCTTAGATTAAACTTTACCATTCATTGCCAGTGGTGTTCACTCACAAGCAATACTCCTGTGTGGCAGGCACCGTTTTTGTGCAATCACACAGTAGCACTGCTGTTCCAAACAGCACATTATTCACAACTTAACATGCCAGTGGTGCCCCCTGTGCATCGCTGCACAGAATCTGAACAGCAATGGCACACGCTGTGAACAATGGTAATTTAATTAGGTTAAAGTTTTTTATTGGTCTCTGTGTTTTCATTTAAAGTGACTCCATCCACAGTAATTTGAGCTGCAATCCTGGAGAACTTGGGCATTACAAGAGGCAGAATAGGCATTAGGGAAGAAGACACCTGCATGGGAACACCTGACATGCACCATTAACAGAGGGTTATGTTTAGGGTTAAGGTTATGGTTGTTATTGGTTGTCTTTGAGTGGGTTTGCCATCAGCCCAGTCTGTGACCTGCAGACAAAACCTTCTCCAGGATACAGGTACCTGTCACAACTCAGAAAATGTGTTGCAAAGATTAAGAATACAGGCCAAATGTACGGTATGTAAAGGAAATCCAGTGACCCTTCTCTGAAAGGCACAGAGGATACAGTGCGTGTCTGTAAAGTTATATTTTTGTTGACTTGTCTCTTGGGCGTGTGCCATTTGTATGATTTGCAGTAGCTGTGACCACCGCCTCAGGAAACCATTTACATTACTCCTGACTGTTCTCCACAGCATGTGTGTTTTTGAATCACCAGACAACAAATACAAAAAGTAGACATGGCAGTATGGTCCTTTAAAGCCCCTGAAAACATGGCTTCAAATCTTAAGTATGTCTCTCATTAAATATTAATGACTAAGATAAGCGCAAACAAAGTTATAAGAAACTTGTTTAGGTATCATTTATTAAGAGTTGAACACTCAGCTAATCTGTATCATCAGGACTGTGTTGGTGTGATTTTATCAGATCTGATTCATCAATATTGCTAAATTCTGAGCGATGCATGGAAGTACATGACATCACCTTTTTCAAACTGAGCCCTGCCCACTTCAAACCAGCGAAAATGGTACAGAGAAAAAAAGAAAAACAGACATCTGTGAAAGAAGCAAAACTTTGGCAGAAAATAATGTTTTCATGTAGAACCCCATTACTTATAGTGAATACGTTTTCTGGGCCTTTAAGGCACTTAATAAAGAAATGATTATTTAAACGAAACATCTGATGTTGCAGATGTTTTGTGAACGTACTCACTCTCTGTGCTAGCTATAATTTCTCTCTTCTCACCTTTCCCCTCTCCCTCCTCCACCCCCCTCTCCTCCATCCTCGTTGCTTGATGAATATGAGCCATTGTGAGCATGTCCTTGCATGATTGCCCTTGTACTTTCATGTCCCTCTTTTCATCTTCCCACTCTCCCTCCCTCTGCTTTCCCCCCTTCCTTTCCATCAACTCAAACACTCCCTCCCTCTTTCCTTGTATCCATTTCCACCCTTTTTCCTCCTGAGCTGATAAATCATGCTGCCTACAAAGAGTGTTGTCAGGTGTTTGACAATGCCTGAATGAGCTACAAATAGCTAGGGTTGAGGTTACACTTTAGGGTTAGGGCTGGTCCAGTTGGGTTTCTTGTGGGTAGGACGATACAAGCACCCAACCCCACCCCTTCTCCCCTCACCTTCCGCCTCTCCTCGGCGGCCTCCAGCTTCTTCTGGATCTCCTCCAGGGATGGGTCACGGCGCTGCGGCATGGAGGCGTTGAGCTCTGGCACGCCGTCAAAGGACGGTGGCTTGAGGATGACCTCGAAGGCCTGGCCCGATGCCCGCTTGTTCAGCTCAATTACCTCCACGTCTTTGATGGCGCACCAGCCCAGGTCCACCGCATCTGTGGTGTTGGATTGTGGTCATGTTTAGATTATTTCTTTATTATGAAATTTTAATACAGGAGGGAAACACATTGTTACACATCATCAATATGTGATTTTTGGTGCATCGTGTGGTTCATCTACATTTCTTACATGTTTCCTACATTTCCCAGAATGACTAGTGCCTGCGTTGGCTGTGATACTGCATATTTGTCCTTGTATGATTGTTAACGTGTGTGTGTGTGTGTGTGTGTGTGTGTGTGTGTGTGTGTGTGTGAAAAGGATTTATTTTTACCTTCTGCCTTGTATGTAGGTTTTTCTGGAGTCTGTGGGTTCAGGCAGGCACAGAACAGAGACACCAGGGGGAGCTCTTTGACCTTCTCTTTGTAGGCTGAGGACACACACACACACACACACACGCACACACGCACACATGCTTGTTCTGTTATGCTTGACATTGTGTTGACTCAAACTAAATGCTGAACAAGCATTCAAGGGCTGATGATATAATTCTCCTTCTCAGTGGCAGTGACTAGTCATTGTCATTATGTTATTATAACAGTCATAATAATGACAAGATACATGGTTCACATAATAAAACTGCAACTCTTGTTATTATTCCCACAATAGAACCCTGAGCAGTATGTACAGTAAAGGAAAGGGTAGCTGTGAGGAGTATGATTTTCTGCTGTGGCTGCATTTACCTGCCAGAGTCATCTTCTCGCTGCGTATGTAACTCTCCAGGGATGCTGAAGATCCTTCTCAGTCTGTGAGAGGGAGACATGCAGAGACAGAGGGAGAGACAGGGAGGAAAGATTGAATGAGACAGCTTCAAAGGTCATATAATGAATGTGAGAAGCTGTGGCTATGGAGAGAATTAACAAGACCGTAAGCTGCAGAGCACTAAGGTATAAGCGCCTCCCATTAAGGTTTAATTCAACTAATGAGAGGACAGCTCTGCGTCAAAGAAGAAATGTGGGCCACAATAGAGGGTAATTCTTGCCAAGTATAGTTCGTCAGTTTGAACACCTCCAAAATCAAACCGGGGGAGTAAAGAAATAATGAATAAATAAAAGATTTTGACCCGAGGTCCTCATCATACATCAGTGTCCCGTTCACATGTGAACAGAAATGGCCCGTCCCTCCTTTAATAGGTGGTTCCAACAAACAGAGTTGACACATAAGTGCTTTAAAGCTCCTTCAATGGAAAATTGCATTCTTGTTTACCCTTAACACTGTTATATATCACCGATCTGTGATGCTATGTCCACTCTTCTGTCAGTGATGTCTTGCGTTTCCCATAAGATGCCACAGGACAACTCTCAGAGAACAGGCTTAAAGATCCCCCACAGACATGTTTAAAACATATAAAAACACTAGTTTGTGTCTGATGTGGTTATTGTCCACAAAAACGTTAGATTACCTCATAAAATCCTTTTAAAATTACATATTTCCTCGTCTCTTACTGAAAAATCCAGATTCTATGAAAATGCAAATATTGTTCATTTCAAAAGTTTAACTACTACACACAAAAGATGTCTCCTACTTCAATAGCCACGCTTCCATCCAAATTTAGCGCAAAAGTTTACAGAGTTTCAGTCGGCAAAAGAAAGTGCAAATTAATGTGTGTTTCCATCCACTACTGTTATATGAACAGTAGGAGTTGGTGGTGCTAATTCTCCAGTCAGGTGCCATTAAACCATTGCAGAAGAAGAGGGCGCAACGAGAGGACGTAATTAAAAGAGCGCCAGTCAAACCTCAGACAAACAAAAACCACGTAGAAAACACGATGGAAATATGGCATTTCTGTTTGTTTCAATTTTTTTTTGCCATATTTATACTTCTTTTCAAGTTACTGGTGTTTCCTTTTTGGCTTTTTTATGCACAAATTGAAAATGTGCATAAAAACAGGTGGATGGAAACGTACTTACTGGAAAGTCCATTGTCACTGTTCGTGTACTGGAGGTTTCAAGCAGCTGTAAATTTTTGAGAAGATGCAAGAACGGAAGAGAAGGGTATAAATAACAAAGCGAGGCATCAACCACGACACCAGCCTGTTTCACCACCTGCTGAAAATATACTTCAAACCTTTGTGCAGTGCCGTGCAGCAATATGTGTTGTGATTAAAGCAAATATGTCTCTGTGATACTGACCTGTTAATCACATCACATTATACTCATTAATGTTTGAGGGAATGAAATTCAAGAATAATTCAATTAACTTTAGAATGAATTCAAACAGTGACTGAATCAAAGTGAATTGCACTAAGAGAGAAGGAAGAGCTGTCCCACCAGACCTTCCACCACCTGCTATCACTCTGCCTGTCTCTCTCTCTCTCTGTCTGTCAGATGGTCTCATCAACACTGAATTGATGGGCATCTGAGGCATGCTGTAAATCGGTCACTCCCATGCTACATAGACTTCTGAAACCTTTAAATCGAGTAAACAAGCTAGTGAAAAAGATAATTTTATATTAGGTTATAATTTTCCTCAGCCTCAATCTCCTATTTCTGTTGAGTTCAATGGGCAAAACTTGTACCATTATAACAATTAAATATTCAGCTTGATCAAGTTAATAAAAGATGGACAGAGAACTTTCTGCATCATTGCTGTTCAGAATTAATTATATCAACAAATATTTGAATACCTGCTGTCAGCTAATTGGATAATTTTATCATATGAGAATCCAGGAGTGCCCTGCACAGTTCGTTGACCTTTTCACAGCTGAGTGCACACACTAATTAAGTTCTGCTTTAATTCTGGGATCCAGTATCATAAACACTCTTACCACGTGGACACCCAGAAGAATCAGGTGTTGAAGAAAACAGACTGAGGAGTAATATTAGAGAGCGAACCAAGGCTTGAACTTCATAAAACAGATTTCTTCTACACGGTGAGACACGCCACTGGTTCCTGATGTTGATGGCCTAATTTAATGAAACATCTGGGATGGGACGTGTCTGCTCAAAATGCCCAAATGTCCCACCTGCTCCTTCATCTTCTAAGATAGAGCTCTACATAGGTGATTGTCCAAACAGCAGCAGTCATACATGCTAACCATCCTGTC